>JASDQU010506030.1:36061-50653 GCA_032191745.1 Picea mariana | reverse complement strand
TATAAACAAAGATTTGTTCCTATATTATATAAGTAAATAACATGTTCCAATAGGCATGTAACTACAATTGTGTAAATGAAAATATCGAATAAAGAATCTGAAACCTCTCAAGGAATTTTTTTACAGATCAAGATTTATCTATCTTTACATCATAAATGAAATTGAATAATGTAGCCATGTACCTACGGTCATATGTTTACAGACCTATAGGTGAATGAATATATGGTACCATATTAAGTAAAGTAGATTTTCAATCATATCCATGCTAATTCAAAAATGGAAAGTAAGGAAGAAAATAAACTTTCGTATCATACAATGAGGAAGATACAGAGCCACGGTATTCATGAAATATCGAAGGAAATTAAAACAATATGGGAGACTCATATAGAGAAATTAAAATGATACGACTATGTCAACATAACAGATTTGAATTAGAAAATGTAGATCTTCGAAGATACAGTATTTCCTTTTCCATAGAACATGTAGCTACAAGTTCAGATGATACAGACACCTGATACTGAGTGTTAACGCTCTGTAAATTCCCAGAGGTTCTCAAGGGTAGAATAAATTTACCAGAGGCAACTTTATCCAATTGCTTTGAAACTGGGATCTAGCCCTACAAGTTTTAGAGAGAGATCTCTCTATAAGATTTAACTTTGTTTTAGTTTTCAGATGTTAGTCTAGTTAGATTAAATGTGATTGGGTTGTTTGTTTTTGTAAGTTGGATAAAATAAGGTTTACTCCTCCATTGGGATATGGTGTAAGTTTTAAACCTGCAAAGTAAAGCAATGCATATCAATTCTTAAGAAAGACATAAATTAATCAATGGCTCATACACAGAGTACACACAGATTTTATAGTGGAAACCCTCAGTCAATGGCTCATATACAGAGTACACACAGATTTTGTACCGGAAACCCTCAGCCAGGAAAACCTTTCTTATATTCATTATATTGAATTTCACCATTCACCATACAATATATACAATGTTTTTAGGTATTCCATGGATACCAAAACCCTAATCCCTTAATCTCAGATTAATTTACAAAACCGCTAAAAATAGCAAAAACTACCCCACACACGCATCAAAGAATATAACACAGTTGTCAGATGCAGTTGTCATATCTGACACACACACACATGCAAAGAATATAACACATACCCAACATATGGGGTCTGTTTTATAAATATAGAGATCAGATAACAGATATAAAGATTCTCTTCACAGGGCAGGATAATGCAACTATTGGATTCTTTAGAAATAAAGTGATGGATAGTAGAAAATGAGAGATTGTCAATTAAAATAAAGAAGAAATTAAGAATTTCTTTATTGTAACATCAAAATATAAACATTTAGATCTTTAAAAGCTCAGAAACAGAGTACACAAAGGTAAATTTTGCAACTTTAACTCCCTTTAAATGATCAGATCAGAAAAAAGGATGATAACTAAGAAAGATAAACATTCAATGAAGAAAGAGAAAAACTTCACCAACAGTTAACACGCAGGAATCCTATGAAACGTCTCTTTGTATTACTGGAAGATATCTTGATAAAAATTATGATGGTTACAGCTTGCTAGGGCGTAAATATCAACCCTCATTACTTCAAAGTTTGAATTATTTATAATCAAAATTACAAACGACCCTATCATTAATGATCAGGACGTGGCAAATTCTGAATCTAACTAACTAGCTAACAAGATACAAAAATTTAGGAACTATCAATGATGTTTCAAATTATTCATGTTGATTCTGGGGAAGGTTGTTGGTGAGTCACCCACATGACTTTAACTGATCAAATTCTTAACTCAACGTACACACCTCATCTCCTACTCGATCAAATTTCACATCTCTTCCCATCTTAGCTGATTGGGAATGGTGAATTTGAGTAGTCTTCGGTATATTTCATTCATTTCTGTGTACTTGGCAAAAGTCGGTTTGACGATGAAAATATACTTGATCTCATGTTGTATGCTGAGGTCTGGATGCAAATTTTCTAAGAATGCCTTTCTTATTATACTGCCCTGTATTCCCAAAAAATTGGAACTGTCTTTGGCCACCGAGGCCATCTTTTGTTTGTAATCGAGAAGAGTCATCAACTTGTCATTTAGGAACAGTAGACCAGGAAGACCTTTCTTCTGCTAAGCCTCGATCTTGTTGAAGAACCTTTGAACTCCAATGTCCATGTTCAAGACTTTCTCCTCCAAATGTAGCATCGATCTTCTTTTGGTCAGTACTCTCTTGACTTCGAGGATGGCTTCTCTCATGCCTTCGATCTTCAGGTCTTCTAGTTCTTCTTTGTTCTTAAAGTTCGGGAATCTAATGATTTCATTGGCTTTAGTGGGCATTTCTCCCAACTCTACTTTTATATTTTCAATAGCCTGTCTGCTCCTTAGCACCAGTTCATTTTGCTAAAATATGATTTGCACCATAGGCTAGATTTCATTTATGGATTTGAAGATATCCATCCAAATACTCTGCTTTGCTTCGGCAAGTGTCTTGCCCACCACTATTTTCTTTTGCAGATGCTGCAATTCTTGCTTGAGCTTTTCTAATGTTTGCTTCTCCATGGTGTAGCTTGTCTGGTAAGAATACTTTATCTCTTGAAGGCTCTCAACCTCCTTTCTCAGTCGGTTGATTTTTGTTCCTTGTAAGTTCATCTCCTGCATGGATTTTTCTAGTTCCATAGTTTTTTCCAGAGCTGTCAGTGGGGTGGATGATGGAATTTCTGTTGTGGTGGTCATTGCTACAATTGTTGTACTAACTCCTGTGAGGGGAACTGCACTCAGTGGAATGACTTCCATATGTGTTTCTTGTTCCTTCTCCTTTACCAATTTCTCCATCTCTGCTTCCATCTCTCTTAACTGTGCATTCTGCTCCATGATCAAACTGATCATTTCATCATTTTCACCTTATGTCTCAGCTATCTCCTTTGCATGTGCATCTTCTGTAGGTGGTAGTTTCAGTTGTTTCCTCAGAGATTCTATGTCGACATTATTTTTCTTGAGCATATCCTCAACTACTTTCACATTAGAGGGATCATACCCAATCTTCAACACCAATTCTTCTAAGGACTTAATTTTGTTGTCCTTTGCAAAAGATGATATCTTCTCCAATTTTAACTCAGTATTTACATTGTTCAAAGAAACCTATAACTTAGCAGTAGAAGTAGAAGCATTTTCCAATGTAGAGAAAACCATTTCTCTCATCTTCCTATGTAGATCCATCTGATCAGTTGGGTGTACATCTCTAGTGTTGAACTCAAACGTTTCCCTTTTATAATCAGTTATTTCTTTTGGATCAGGCACTTGTGCCTAAAAAAAGGCCATGTGCATTCTGCCTTTCTTTGTATCAAAAGATGATAATAGTCTTTGTTGTGCCATGGACGTTTGCTTCCAAAATTGACCATAGGTGTTACTGGTCAGCATCTGATTTTTCTTCTTGATCATATTGTATTTCTCAAAAATACTTAATTTTGCACCTCCTTTATTCGGTTGGTCGACCAGTGAAGTGTCAGTTTGCTTGTTGGATGAAGAGGTAGACGTGATCTGCTGGTTTCTTGAGATAAGAGGTGAAAGATCACCTTTCATAATCATAGTCGACTGGGTTTCCTTTTCACCAGTCATGTCAGTCGTATGACTGGATTTTGGCCTTTTGGTGTGTACCTGGAAATCCTCAGCCGAGACTTCTATGACTAAAGGTGAAGTGTCCTTTCTGGGTCTTTTCTCCTTTGGTACCTGTGGTGTGGTTGTTTGCAAGATAGCTAAAGGGTATTGTTGTCCTACCTCTTCCAAAGTGTTCACCTCCCACTCCATTTCATTCACAATCTTATCTATCTCGGGCTTGGGTGTACAAACATACAAGATATTTTTATTCTTCACTGTCATCTTCAAGATGATCCCGCATGGATCGTAGTGCCACATGAAACTTGTTTCAAACTTCATTTCCCTCAAAATTTTATTTGCCTCTTTCCCGGTAGCCCAGCTATTGCAGATAAAAGATCCTATCAGCCCCTTAATCCTCAACTGTTGTTTCTTCTTCAGAGACACAAAGTGTATATCATCTAAATTTATCATTTGTCGTACATATTCCAGGGAAAATATCCTCACAGGAAAATACTTGGGCAAATTGTATGGAGCTAATTCGCAAATGTACACTTTGATTTCTATGTGATTTTGATACAAGTACCAATATATCATCTTTACGAGATCTAAGAGGTGTAAGATTCTCTAGATCTCCTGATTTATCCTTGGATCTAGTCTCCCATTGAGCATGCTCACCATTGGATGGTAAAAATGCTCGATGAACTGTTTGAATCTGAGCTCTATGGAGTTTCTTCTAAGCAGCAAAGTCCAAGATTTTACTGCCTGTGGTTTGTTGTCCTTGTCCATTTTTTTCATCAGGAAGGAGAACCTTTCACCTTGAAAGAAGGTGAACATGTAGGCTAGTATTGAGGAATATTGGAACATGTCCTTTGTGGTGAAATTAGAAAGTCGATTGTGGATGTTTTCTACCAGGAATGTGTTGTATTCAAACTGGATGGTCTCCTTTTCCTTAGCAGAGAAAATGGATAGGAACCCTAATATAGGTTCATCTACCCATTCGTTTGAAAAATAACCAAGTAGGCAAAAAAGTGATGAAATAAATTGGTTTCCCTTTTTTGAGAATAGGGAGGAATGATACGAGGGATTTTTCTTGGGGAGATGAGCATCTTATGGGAGGAAAATCTCAAAGATCTAGGATCTTTGAGGGAAAGATAGATTCTAGTACAACTCTGTTAGGATTTCAAGGTTGAAAGGGGAGGTAGATTCGGCTCTAGATATCTGTATCATCTGATCAATGGCCTCTAGGGTGATAAAGAAAAGAGTTTCTCCAGACGAGGAAACTACAACTCTTTGGTATCGAAGGTAATGATATTGGCATTTGAGGGTAAGTTTAGGGAAATGATGGACTTGGGGAAAAAGATACAGAGGAATATTGGACTCCCAGAGCACAATATCATCGCTTTGATCTAGAAATGTGTCTTTAAACCATGAATGAAATTTTGTGAAATCGAATTCACACTTGGTCTCTGAGATCAGATAATCCTTGTAGACTAATGGGATTCGGTCGAGGTCGACAGGAGGTGGGAGGAACAAAATTTCCTCGACCTCTTTTTTTTTACACTTTGGTGCCATCGTTTCCAACGGTACCTGTAATTGAAAACATAAATTTTTGCGGGTAATGGCTATGGCTGGGTCGATGACTAGATTAGTGAAGGAAAAAAGGTTGTCTGGTATGCAGAGAGAGTGAACAGTGTGCAAATGGTGGAACAAGGGATAGTTTTGAGTGAACAAGTATCCATTGGTTGTAGGGGACGGGTCACCAGGCTAATAGATATGTTATCTAGTAGTAAATGGCCAATGGATCTTTTGAAGTGTGAGATGGTAGGTGAAGGACGGGTGATGAGTGCGACAGGGTGACATGGGGGTTGTTGATTTGAGAACGACAAGCGTGAGGTGACTTATGATGGGTGACCAGGTGGGATGAACTGACAGAGTTATGAGACGAGACCTATAGGGGAAATTAGTGGGGTGTGACATCATGAAATGGTGGTGGTATGTCAGAAGGGTGTTAAGTGGTAAGTGGTTTTGGAGTGGAGGGGTTTTGATGCAATCAATTTATGCCACATTAGGGTGGGTTCCACCCGAAAAAACCACTCCATTTCAGACACCCCCCACCATTAAAAGTAGAACGGTCCGAGGGGTTTGTAAACTCTTGTTGACCGTTCATCTGCACATCGTCTGTTGGACCATAGATATTTGAACTCTTGTTAACCATCACTCTTGAACCCCTCCCACCGTTAAAGGTAGAACGGTCCAGGGGGTCCTAAAACTCATATAAGCATTAGATCTAGGCGCCAATAGCTCTGTCATATATCTATGCACCATGTTTAATCTCTAGGTGTTATTTAATATGTGCAACATAACTTAGGCTTAGTTATTTTTGTGGGTTTTGTGCGCTTATGACCTTAATTTTGTCACCATGGGTTTAGGAAAACACCTCAAACATCATAATCATACATTTTCTTCGAACACCATACAAACTTTATTGAAATAAAAGATGGCTAGCCTATGTCCTATCCTACCTACCTACCTACACCTTTAGCCCAGATTAAACTATTGGGCTAAGAAATTATTCTATCCTGGGGCTATTTGATCAAGATTGAACAATCTGATCAAATTTATTCACTAACTAACCTATCTACTTGGCTAAGATTAAATAGTTTATCCAAGATTATTCACTAATCCTATCAACATCAATTCAAAAGGACCTGACCATGTTTAAATAGTATGGATCAAGTCATTGTTATTGCATGGGGCTTTGTTCATTTTTTCTTCTATGCCCTCTTTTATTCTCTTTTCATTTTTTCATGTTCTTTTTCTTCCTTTTCTTTTCAAATCATTTGCAGGATGAAACATTATTTGAAATCCAAAAACATTACAAGTATAAAATTTCTAATCACTAGTTGATCTTATAAATTATAGGCTTATAAAAGTGGCTTCACCCGGGGATGGTAGTCTCCTTGTGAAGTGCCAAGAATCTTGCTTCCTGATGTATTGAAAAATTTACTCTAGAGCTTCTTTTGCTACTTGATTTTTTTTATTTTTGAAACATTTTATGACATTTTCCAGTGGCTCAGGGCCTTCTTTGCGGGCTTCAACCATTTGATCAACATCACCCATTCATAAACTGCAAGTAAAGGAAAATGGTTTGTACAATGGGAATGGGTGGCAAGTGCCTTTATTGAGGTGGTGAGTAGTGCTTTAGCATCCTACCATTCACAGGTCTGCCTGGTAGGTCTGTACCATCACTATTCTTGAGCAGAAAAGCATTGTTTCCTCTGAATTCTTGGATCATGAAGGGGCCTCTCCATAGGCTATCAAACTTTCCTTGTTTACCCTTATCTTCATTCCTAGCATCCCACCTCAGTACCAAATCACCTAACTCAAAATCATATTCTTTAGTTCTTTTGTCAAAAATCTTTTTGATGCTCTCCTAGATGACCTGAGTTTTTTTGTATACTTCTTCCCTGGATTGTTGCAAATGGATCATCTAGTTTATTCTTCTTTGGGAATCATCCATCTCAACTTGCATCTCTTGCAAAAGTTTCATGATCGGGACCCCCAAAGAGGTAGGAAAAACTACATCAGTACCATAGACCAACTGGTATGGAGACATACCAATTGACCTTTTAGTGGTTAGTCTGTCAGCCCAAAGTGTGAAAACCAGCTTGTTATGCCATGACTTGTTATTTTCTTGAAGTGTCTTCTTAATGATATTCACCAAGGTTTTATTGGAAGACTCAATAGCCCATTTCCCTGAGGGTAATAATTTGTGGAATGTCCCAATGTAATGTGATACTGGCTACAAAAATCTATGATCTTTTTGGACCAGAAGGCTACTGGATTGTCAGGTATATTTTTTCTAGGGCATCCAAAATGAGACAAAATATGATGTTCTAGAAATTTAATGATAACGAAATCAGTAGCTTACATGCATGGTACAACTTCAATCCATTTCATAAAATAATCAGTGGCAGTGAGAATCCACTTGCGTTGGCTAGAAGAAGGAGGGTTTATCTCTCCGACGAAGTTCAAACCCCATTGCTGGAAAGGAGCTTCAACAGAGATGGGTTTGGGAGGCAAGGGAAAAAGATTCTTTTTACCTTCACACACTTGACATTTATGGAACAAGGTGACTTGCCGATGTACATCCATGAACAATGTGGGCCAGTAGAATTTAGCTCGGAGGATCTTATTTGTTGTAGTCTTCCAACTCAGATGCCCACCGCAATATCCTACATGAAAATCTTGTAAAACCTTATCAACTTCATCTTTTAATAGGCAATTTAACAAAATACCTCTAGGATCTTTCCAATAAATATTACCGTCTACAAGTTCTGGGTCTAGATGAGATCTGATAAAAACTGTTTTGGGAGCCAGAATTCTAATTTTTATTTTGTTTTTCTTTATAACAGAAACTTAAACTAATTATATACAAACTTTAACAACCTCTTAACATTATCTCTTTATATGTTTGGATTTTATGAATTGTTTAGAAATAAGGTTTTCTTTGTTTAAGGAAAAGAAATCGTAGGATTGAAAGATTGTTCAAGTTCCCTAGTATGGTCGCCACTATGTTAATGCTCTGTAAATTCCCAGACGTTGTCGGGGGTAGAAGAAATTTACCAGAGGCAACTTTATCCAACCGCATCGAAACTGGGATCTATCCCTACCAGTTTCAGAGAGGGATCTCTCTGAGAGATTTAACTTTGTTTTAGTTTTCAGATATTAGGTTAGTTAGATTAAATGAGATTGGGTTGTTTGTTTCTGTAAGTTGGCTGAAATAGGGTTTACGCCTCTATTGGGATATGGGGTCTGTTTTATAAATATATAGATCAGATAACAAATATAAGGATTCTCTTCATAGGGTAGGATAATGCAACTATTGGATTCTTTAGAAATAAAGTGATGGATAGCAGAAAAGGCGACATTGTCAATTAAAATAAAGAAGCAATTAAGAATTTATTTATTGTAACATCAGAATATAAACATTTATATCTTTAAAAGATCAGAAAAAGAGTACACAAAGGTAAATTATGCAACTTTAACTCCCTTTAAATGATCATATCAGAAAACAGGATGATAACTAAGAAAGATAAACATTCAACAAAGAAAGAGAAAAACTTCACCACAGTTAACACTCAAGAATCCTGTGAAATGTCTCTTTTTATTACTGGAAGATATCTTGATAAAAATTACAGTGCTTATATCTTGCTAGGGCGTAAAGATCAATCCTCAGTACTTCAAAGTTTGAAGTATTTATAATAAAAAAAACAAACGACCCTATCATTAATGACCAGGATCTGGCAGATTCTGAATCTAACTAACTAGCTATCAAGATACAAAAATTTAGGAACTATCGATGATGTGTCAAATTCTTCAAGATGATTCTTGGGAAGGCCATTGCTGAGTCACCCACATGAATTTAACTGATCTGCCTGCTAACTCAACTTGCACACCTCATCTCTTACTTGATCAAATTTCATAACTCTTCCCATCTTAGCTGACTGGGAATGGTGAATTTGAGTAGTTTTTGGTATATTTGATCCATTTTTGTGTACTTGGAAAAACTCAGTTTGACGATGAAAATATACTTGATCTTGTGCTGTATGTTGAGGTTTGGCTACAAAGTTTCGAAGAATTCATTTCTTGTTATACTGCCCTGTATTCTCGAAAACATGGAACTGTCTTTGGCCACCGTGGCCATCTTCTGTTTGTAATTGAGAAGAGTCATCAACTTGTCATTTAGGATTGGTAGACCAGGAAGACCTTTCTTCTGCAAAGCCTCGATATTGATGAAGAACCTTTGAATGCCAATGTCCATGTTCTAGACTTTCTCCTCTAACTGCAGCATCAATCCTCTTTTGGTCAGTACTCTCTTGACTTTGAGGATGGTTTATGTCCTATCTTCAATCTGCAGGTCTTCTACTTCTTCTCTGTTCTTCGAGTTTAGGAATCTAATGATTTAATTGGCTTCAGTGGGAATTTCTCCCAACTCTCCTTTTATTTTGCCAATAGCCTACCTGCTCCTTAGCACTAGCTCATTTTTCTCAAACATGATTTTCACCATAGGCCATATTTCATTTATGGATTTGGAGATATCCTTCAAAATATTCTCCTTTGCTTCGGCAAGTGTCTTTCCCGCCAATGTTTTATTTTGTAGCTACTGGAATTCTTGCTTGATCTTTTCTAATGTTTACTTCTCCATGGTGTAGCTTGTCTCATAAGAAGACTTTAGCTATTGAAGTCTCTCAACCTACTTTTTCAGTCTGTTGATTTTCGTTCCTTGTAAGTTCATCTCCTTCATGGATTTTGCTAGCTCCACGGTTTCTTCCAGATCTTTCAGTGGGGTGGATGATGGAATTTATGCTGTGGTGGTTGTTGCTATAGTTGTTGCACTAACTCCTGTGAGGGGAACTGCACTCAGTGGAATGACTTCCATAGGTGTTTCATGCTCCTTCTCCTTTACCAATCTCTCAAGCTCTACTTCCATCTCTCTTAACTGTGCATTCTGCTCCATGATCAACTTGAGCATTTCATCATTTTCACCTTTTGTCTCAACTACCTCCTTTCCCTGTGCATCTTCTGTAGGTGGTAGTTTCAGTTGTTTGCTCAGAGATTCTATTTCGATATTATTTTTCTTGAGCATCTCCTCAACTTATTTCACATTAGAGGGATCATACCCAATCTTGAGAACCAATTCTTCTAAGGACTTAATTCTATTGTCCTTTGCAAAAGATGATATATTCTCCAATTTTAACTTAGTCTGAACATTGTTCAGAGAAACCTGTAACTTAGCAGTAGAGGTAGAAGAATTTTTCCAATGTAGAGAAAACCATTTCTCCCCTCTGCCTGTGTAGATCCATCTAATTAGCTGGGTGTACATCTCTGGTGTTGAACTCAAATGTTGCCCTTTTGTAATTAGTTATTGTTTTTGGATCGGGCACTTGTGCCTACAAAAGGGCCATGTGCATTCTACCTTTCTTTGTATTAAAAGATGATAATAGTATGTGTTGTGCCATGGACATTTTCTTCCAAAATTGAGCATAGGTGTTGCTGGTCAACATCTGATACTTCTTCTTGATCATATAGCATTTCTAAAAAATACTCAATTTTGCACCTCCTTTATTTGGTTGGTCGACTAGTGAAGTGTTAGTTTGCTTCTTGGATGAAGAGGTAGAAATGATCTATTGGTTGCTTGAGATAAGAGGTGAATAATCACCTTTCATAATCATAGTGGACTGGGTTTCCTTTTCACCAGTCGTGTCAGTTGTATGACTGGATTTTGTCCTTTTGGTGTGTACTTGGAAATCCTCAGCCAAGACTTATCTGACTGAAGGTGAAGTGTCCTTTCTAGGTATTTTCTCCTTTGTTACCTGTGGTGTGGTTGTTTGCGAGATAATAACTAAAGGAGACTATTGTTCTACCTATTCCAGAGTGTTCACCTCCCACTCCATTTGATTCAAAAACTTCTCTATCTTGGGCTTCGGTGTATGAACTTACATGATATTTTTATTCTTCACTCTCATCTCTGAGATGATCCTGCATAAATCATAGTTCCATAGGAAACTTGTTTCAAACTTTATTTCCCTCAATAGTTTATATGCCTCCTCTCTAGTAGCTTGGCTATTGCAGATAAAAGACCCTATCTTCCCCTTAATCCTCAGCTATTGTTTCTTCTTTAGAGACATAAAGTGTATATCATATGAATTATCATTTGTCGTATATATTCTAGGGAAACTATCCTCATAGGAAAATACTTGAGCAACTTGTATGAATCTAATTCACACTTGTATACTTTGATTTCTATGTGATTTTGATACAAGTACCAATATCTCATCTTTTAGATATCTGAGATGTGTAATATTATTTGGATCTCCTCATTTATCCTTGGCTTTGGTATCCCACTGAGGATGCTCACCATTGGATGGTAAAACTTCTCGATGAATTATTTGAAGCTGAACTCTGTGGACTTTCTTCTGAATAGCGAAGTCCAAGATGTAACTTCCTATGGTTTGTTGTCCTTGTCCATTTTCTGGATCAGGAAGGAGAACCTTTCACCTCGAAATAAGGTTAACATGTAGGCCAATATTGAGGAATACTGGAACATGCCCTCTGTGGAAAAATTAGAAAGCTGATCATGGATGTTTTTTGACGGGAAAGTGTTGTAGTCAAACTGGATGGTGGCCTTTTCCTTAGCAGAGAAAATGGATAGGAACCCCAATATAGATTCATCTACCCATTCGTCTAAAAAATAACCAAGTAGACAACAAAATGATGAAATCACTTGGTTTCCCTTTTCTGAGAACAAGGAGGAATGATACAGGGGATTTTTATTGGGGAGTTGAGCATCCCGTGGGAGGAAAAGCTCAAAGATCTGGGCTCTTTGAGGAAAAGAAATATTCTGGTACAACTCTGTTAGGATTTCAAGGTTGAAATGGGAGGCGAATTCAACTCTAGATATATGTATCATCTGATCAATGGCCTCTGGGGTGATAAAGAAAAGAGTTTCTTTGGACAAATAAACTACGACTCTTTGATCTTGACATTTGAAGGAAAATTCAGGGAAATGATGGACTTGGGGAAAAAGAGACAGAGGAAGATTGGACTCCCAGAGCCCAATATCATCACTTTGATCTAGGAATGTGTCTTTAAACCATGACTGCAATTCTGTGAAATAAAATTCGCACATGATCTCTAAGATCAGATAATCCTTGTCGGCTAATGGGATCCAGTCGAGGTCGACAGGAGCTGGGAGGAATGGATTTTCCTCGACCTCTTCTTTTTTAGACTTTGGTGCCATTGCTTCCAATGGTACTTACAATTGAAAATAGAAATTTTAGCGGGTAATGGCTATGTCTAGGTCGATGACTAGGTCAGTGAAGGGAAAAAATGTTGTCTGGTGTGCGAAGAGAGTGAACAGTCTGCAAATGGGTGTGGGGGACAAGTCACTAGGCTAACGGATATGTTAGCCAGTAGTAAATGGCCAACAGATCATTTGAAGTGTGAAATGGTAGGTGAAGGATGAGTGACGGGTGTGACAGGGTGACATGGCGGTTGTTGATTTGAGAACGACAAGTGTGAGGTGAATTGTGATGGGTGACCAGGTGGGATGAACTGACAAAGTTATGAGACGAGACCTATAGGGAAAGGTAGTTGGGTGTGACATCATTAAATGACAACAGTATGTCAGAAGGGTGGTAAGTGGTAAGTGGTTTTAGATCAGAGGGTTTCTGATGCAATTGATTCATGCCATGTTAGGGTGGGGTCTACCAGGAAAAACCACTTCATTCTGGACCCCCCCCACCCACCGTTAAAGGTAGAATGGTCAGGGAGTGTGGAAACTCTTGTTAGCCATTCATCCACATGCCTTCTGTTGGACCATAGATCTATGCGCTCTTGTTAACCATCATTTTGGACCCCCCCCCCGGTTAAAGGTAGAATGGTCCGGGGGGCCCAAAAACTCATCTCATCTCAACCATAGATCTAGGCACTAATAGTTCTGTCGTAGATCTATACGCCATATTTAATCTCTAGGCATGATTTAATATGTGCAACAAAACTTAGGCTTAGTGATTTTTGTGGTTTTTTTGCACTGCTTCCCTTGCTTTTGTCACCATGGGGTTAGAAAAACACCTCAAATATCAGAATCATACATTTTCTTCAAACACCATACAAACTTTATTGAAAGAAAAGATGGCTAGCCTGTGTCCTATCCTACCTAGATACACCTTTAGCCCAGATTAAACTGTTGGGCTAAGAAATTACTCTATCGTGGGGTTGTTTGATCAGGATTGAACATTCTGATCAAATTTATTCACTAACTAACCTATCTAATTGGATAAGATTAAACACTTTATCCAAGCTTATTCACTAATCTTATCAACATCAATTCAAAATGACCTGACCATGTTTAAATAGTATGGATCAAGTCATTGTTATTGCATGGGGCTTTGTTCATTTTTTCTTCTATGCCCTCTTTTATTCTCTTTTCATTTTTTCATGTTCTTTTTCTTCCTTTTATTTTCTTTTCTTTTCTTTTCTTTTTCTTTTCAAATAATTTGCAAGATGAAACATTATTTGAAATCCAAAAAACATTACAAGGATAAAATTTCCGGTCACGAGTTGATCCTATAAATTATAGGGTTATAACACTGAGTATGCAATTCAGGACTATTGTCACGATAAATAAATTGAAAGTACATGATGAAGTCATAATTGGCGAATAAAATCATCCAACAGTCTTTATATTACTACAAGTAGATAAGTGAAGTCATGTAGATTAGACTTCAAAGGAGTTATTACACATAGAACCAGACCAGAAACCAAGAATTTGATTTGGGAATTCTCCTATTCCCAGCCATTATAGGTAATCGAACGATACAACCAAACATCTATAAGCATAGAGTGAAACCGTGTCCTTCACTGCTTCAAGTCTTGTAGGGTTTACAAAGGGAACTCAAATATCTTTTGTGCCAAAAACAGGAACGAAACACCCGAAATGTTTGCGCGGATGAAAAACCCTGGAAGGATATAACATTCAAATATTAGTATTTGTATGAAAGAAAATAGATGGAAAAATTATCAACGGAATGAAAAACCCAGTAACTGAGTATTCCAGAGTGGCACTCAACTAAGGAGTTATAGACACGCATCCTTTACTTGTCGCTATCTAACTAGATCGGCGTCCGGGCCAAGGGAATATGGTCCAATGAAAAACTGATGGGTACCCTCGCATCAACAGGGCCCATCATTAGTGATACACACCAAATCTCTAGAATGAATAAAACTCATAAAAAGGGAATTTTACACAGTCGCCAACAGATTTAATGAAATTAAACAATTGACAATGCTAGTTTTCCTTAACATTCAAATGATGTAAAGACATATTATAAACCTTTCACACAGAATAGAGACTACCTAACTGTCGAGTTTAAAACCTCTCAGAACCAAATTACTGAGGGCAATATTTTTATAAATTCAACAA
>JASDQU010506030.1:21438-36041 GCA_032191745.1 Picea mariana | reverse complement strand
AGTTTTCCTTAACATTCAAATGATGTAAAGACATATTATAAACCTTTCACACAGAATAGAGACTACCTAACTGTCGAGTTTAAAACCTCTCAGAACCAAATTACTGAGGGCAATATTTTTATAAATTCAACAATTGATACAGAGATACCTTTCTACTGAACTCAAGCAGTGTAGGTAACGATAATGACAATAACACCTATGAAAGAAAAAGGACTTTTTATACCGTAGGGTATCTTTAATAAATTGTTCGGTAATCACAACGGTCATATACTAGTGACACCAGATAGTAATGTGTTAGACAGAAAAGAAAGAAAATGTGACTCTTGCAAAGTCTCTCAAGGATTCAATGTCAGACTTCACTTACGAGCTATAACGGGTAACGATAATAGTAAGTTGCAAAACGATCGGAAGTGCAAACACAGAAAACCACATTTCCTTGACATAACATATAGGAAAGAAATTTCAATGGGTCTGTTTTGTTTTATAAAGGAAACTTACTCCATGCTAAGACTACACACAATCCCACGACAAGATTACTATCCAACCTCTACTTACTCCAGTGGACAGACCTTAAGACAATAAACAACATTCGGGTTGTGAAAACCTAGGAATGATTTTACCCAAAGAAACATTGCAGGTTTAAATTCCTTAATACAGAACAAGGGTTTAGGATGCCAAGACTACTCAAAAAAATTAAAGAATAAATCCAAAGTAGGCATTACATATTGAAATAGTAAGCAGTCCAAGAAGGTTGCAGAGAGTAACGATAATGATAGGTTCAAGAAAGAACATGTAAGTTTTAACTTGAGGATTCTGTTACTATACTTAAGGAATTCAAAACCTCACTTCTTAACCAGAGCACAAAGCCAATGAAAAGCTTACTAGGGAGGGAGAATAGCATTGTCATTTCATCGGGTAACGTTTTTCCCCAAATCGATGAAATGCTTCAGTAAGAAAGCAATACGCAGATCCTTTCATAAACTTCAGAATGACACAGTAAACACATTAAAACCTTAATAGAAACCATACCTACATGGATAAATGTTGAAGTATAAAGGGTGGCCTAGACATGTGATGAGGGCAGAGTTGGCATGACTTGAAAGGATGAGGAGCCAGGTAAGAGTATCGAAACTCACATCCATAAGTTTTCCTTTAAACGATGGATGTAGAGCCTTAACTTACCTCTAACACTAGTCCATTATTTCAAACTAAAACATTCACGAAGTAAATGCATTCCTTCGAGATTGGACGAGTTGGAATCTCGTATACCTCAATTGCCTTTTTACAATTAGCTATTCATTTGAGGGAAGTATTTGTTGGAACATTGTTTTGTTAAGCCGAAGTTAACTCAAGATCTTGTTACCCAAACTCTGTTGGGTAAAGAGATTAGAATATGAAAAATCAGAGTCCCATATATAATCGGGACCATGTTTTAATACTAAGCAGTTACCACTAAGGCATTTCTTTCAATTGTATGAAATAGCTCCAACCCTGTGGCTATATGTATATATTACATAGTAAATCAATATTCGTTTTCAAATGGAAAAATCAAATAGTGTTCCGCGTAACCCTTAAGGATCCCTTGTGTAAAGAGAGACTAGGAGTATAAGTCCTAAGTCTATTTCATGGTATAAATAGTTATGTATATAGGTGTTTGTGATGGGATCTAAAGGGGAAATTACTAAAACCCTTGGAGAATTTATTGTATAGGTTTCTACATAAAATAAATTACAGAAGTATGTAGATGGAACCATTTGGTAGGACAGAATTAAGTCACGTCAAAGAAGATTATAACTTTAATGAAGATTTTTCTCCTTAATCGTCAATCATATAAGAATGAAATTGGATATTAATTCCTCATAAAAAAAAAATCTTATGAAAAATTCAAGGTACGTTACATATGGTATCAGAGAAAAGGTTACAACACTTGGACCTTGAAAAGGGCCACATTATTTACTTAGCATATATTTATGTTTATGTAAAACTAATAAAACTTTATTGTTACAAACAAAAAACCCTTTCTGTTTATGTTAATCATGGAAGCCAAGATGACGTAGGAATCAGACTTGATGGGAATTCTGAGCAGAGACCTCATAAATATCCAAGATATAATAGTGACGGAAGATCACCTACTGAAGTTTTGGAAACGATGAGGAATCTCATTTTTGACCTACAAGTTTTCAGAGAAGACAATGAGAAGCTGAAGAAGGCATAATAAGAACATGAGGAAATAAATGAAGTCTTTTTGTTAAGTATAGTGACAAAGAAATCCCCAAGGGATGATAAACAAGAAGAAGAGGTCGGTAAAAGAGCCTCTAAGAATTCTAGTCCTGAAGAAAAAAAAGAGGACAATTCATCTAAAGGTACACCTTTAGTTGAAGATAAAACAAAATCGGATAGAAAGAGGAAGCAGGTAGATCACCTTAAAGGAGAATTTAAGAAAATCAAACCCGCTACCTTTGATGGGGAATCTAGAATAGGGGAGGAAGTAGAGGCATGGTTATTAGACATCAAGAAGTATTTCCAGATCTACAACTATTCCAACAACATGAAAGTCAAAATGGCTATCTATAACTTGAAAGGAAAACCCAGCATTTGGTGGCAAGATATGAAATTGGCCGAGGGCCTAAAAGAGAAACATATGGAATGGGCATACTTTAAGAAATATCTCAAGAAACAATACCTATCTGAAAGATACTATGAAAGGAAAACCAAAGAATTTTATGAGCTACGACTTGGTTAGATGACTATGGAGGAGCTGATAATCAAATTCGTAGAATTACTAAGGTTCGTATCTTATATTCGAGAGGACCAGTAAAAATCCAGCGGTTCCTAAGTTGTTTACCACAGTCTTACAAGGATAGAATTGAGTTTGATAACCACAAGTACTTGAGTGAATTATTTAGGAAGGCACAAATGTGTTATGACCAATACAAATAGGGGACAGAGTTTCCCAAATCTTGGAAGGATAAGAAACAAGACAGAATGAACCAACAGAATAAGGGATACCAACCAACTCCTTATCGTAACATAGCAAAAATGTTTCCAAGAAAATACTTTCACTCCAACAATCCAAATCTACAAGGCAGTGGTAAACCGATGAACCTAGGAACAAAGAAATATGGGGATAGCCCCCGCGAACCATTAAAGTGATGGGAATGTGGATAACCTCATCTAAGGAGAAACTATCCACATTTAAATCCAGCAACCAGAACTATTGTTGACAACTTGTAGGAAGCCTCGAAGATGGGAGATGTGGGTAGAAGCTCACATCAGATAAATGCAGCCATGGATGGTCGACAAGCTGACCACCAATCCTCTGTAGTAGAAATCGAAGGTAAAATCTATAACACTTGAATATCTATTTTAATTGATTCTGGAGCTACATTAAGTTATATTACTCCTGCTGTAGTAGAGTCACATAACCTTAAAAAAATGAGACACGCAAAATCATGGATGGTACAACTAGCAACATGAACTAAAAGGAAAATGGTTGACATTATTTATGATTATGAATTTAATTTAGGAGGCAAAAACATAAGAAAAAATCTGAACGTGCTACCACTAGGATCTTATAATGTAATTATCAGATTGGATTGGTTAGAAAGGAATAAAGCAGTGATAGATTCTTATGCAAATAAACTTAAGTATAAATACGAAAATGACACCACTAGAATAACCCAAGGTATACAAAAACTAGTATCAGTTAGACATGTTTCAACAATGCAATTCAAGAAATGCATGAGAAAGGGTTGTCAAGTTTATGCCATCCAAGTGACAAACCTGTTAGGAAAAAAAGATAAAACCAACTTGGAATACTTTGTTGTTGTATGTGATTTTAGAGACCTATTTGTTGATGAGATACATGAATTATCCCCTAGAAGGGAAATAGACTTTTTTATCGACCTACTACCCAATTCAGCCCCTATCTCTAAAGCACCTCACTGAATGAGTTTTCTGGAACTAACAAAACTAAAAATTTAACTACATGAATTATTGGATAAAGAGTATATCAAACCGAGTGTTTTACCATGGGGAGCACCAGTCCTCTTTGTGAAAAATAAAGAAGACACTCTAAGACTATGTATCGATTATAGACAATTAATGAAAATGACTCTTAAAAACAAGTACCCCTTACCTAGGATAAATGATCTGTTCGATCAAGTACGTGGGGAAAATATCTTTTCAAAGTTGGATTTACGATATGGTTATCATCAAGTTAGGAGAAAATATGAGGACATCAACAAAACATCATTTTGAACAAGATATGGAAGCAGTAGGCATTACATACCGAAACAGGAAGTAGTCCAAGAAGGTTGCACAGAGTAACGATAATCATAGGTTCAAGAAAGAACAAGTAAGTTTTAACTTGAGGATTTTGTTAATATAAATAAAGAATTTCAATCCTCACTTATTAACCGGAGCACAGAGCCAACGAAAAGATTACCAGGGAGGGTGAATGACATCGTCGTTCCACCAAGTAACATTTTTCCCCAAATTGACAAAATGCTTCAGTAAGAAAGCAATACATAGAGCCTTTCGTAAACTTCACAATGACACAGTAAACACATTAAAACCCTAAGAGAAACCTTACCTACGCGGTTAAATGATGAAGTACGAAGGGTGGCCTAGCCATGTGACGAGGGCATAGTTGGTGTAACTAGAATGGATGAGGGGGCAGGTAAGAGTATCGAAACTTGTGTCCATAAGTTTGCCATTAAATGATGGATGCAGAGCCTTAACTTCCCTCTGATAGTAGTCCATTATTTCACACCAAAACGTTCACGAAGTAAATGAGTTCCTTCGAGATTGGACAAGTTGGAATCTCATATACCTTACTACCTTGTTACAGTTAGCTATTCATTCAAGGGAAGGATTTGTTGGAACATTGTTTGGTTAAGCCGAAGTTAACTCAAGATATTGTTACCCAAACTCTGTTGGGTAAAGATATTGGAATATGACAAATGAAAGTCCCATATATAATAGGGACCATGTATTAATACTAAGCTCTTACCACTAAGGAATTTGTTTCAACTGTATGAAATATCTCAAACCCCGTGGCTATACGTATATATTACATAGTGAACCAATATTCATTTTCGAGTGGTTTAATCAAATACTGTTGTGCGTAACCCTTAAGGAATCCTTGTCTAAAGAGAGACTAGGACTATAAGTCCTAACTCTAGTTCATGGTATACATAGTAATGTATATGGGTGTGTGGGTTGGGATATAAAAGGGAAATTACTAAAACCCTTAGAGAATTTATCATATAAGTTTCTACATCCAGTAAATTAGACAGGTATGTAGATGGAATCATGTGGTAGGATAGACTTAAGTCACATCAAAGAATATTATAACTTTAAGGAAGATTTCCCTCCTTAATCGACAATCATATAAGAATGAAATTGGAGATTAATGCCTCATAGAAAAAAAAAATTATGACAAATTTGAGGTACATTACATATGGTATCAAAGTAAAGGTTACAACACTTGGACCTTGAACAGGGCCACATTATTTACTTAGTATATATTTTTGTTTATGTCAAACTAATAAACCTTTATTGTTACAAACAAAACACCCTTTCTATTTTGTCATAATCATGGCAGCCTAAGATGACACAGAAATCAGAAATGATGGGAATCATGAGAAGAGACCTCTGGAAAATCCAAGACAGAATAGTCATGGAAGATCACCTACTGAAGTTCTAGAAACGATGAGGAATCTCATTGTTGAGATAGAGGTTTTCAAAGTAGACAATGATAAGCTTAAGACGACACAGCAAGAACAAAAGGAAATAAATTAAGTCTTGCGGCAAAGTATAGTGACAAAGAAATCCCCAAGGGATGATAACCAGAAACAAGAGGTCAGTAAAAGGGCCTCCAAGAATTCTGGTCCTGAAGCAGAAAAAGAAGACAGTTCATCTGAAGGTACACCTTCAGTGGAAGATAAAATAAAACTGGATAGAAAGAGGATGCAGATAGATCACCTTGAAGGAGAATTTAAGAAAATAAAACCCGCTACCTTTGATGGGGAATTCAGAATACGGGAGAAAGTGAGGGCATGGTTATTAGACATCAAGAAGTATTTCCAGATCTACAACTATTCTAGCAACATGAAAGTCAGGATGGCTATCTATAACTTGAAAGGAAAAGGAAACATTTGGTGGCAAGATCTGAAATTGGCCAAGGGCATAAAAGAGAAACAGATGGAATGGGAAGACTTTAAGAAATATTTCAAGAAAAAGTACCTATCTGAAAGATACTATGAAAGGATAACCAAATAATTTAATGAGCTATGACTTGGTCAGATGACTATGGATGATATGATAAATAAATTCCTACAATTACTAAGGTTTGTACCTTATATCTGAGAGGACAAGGTAAAAATCCAATGGTTCCTAAGTTGTTTACCAAAGCCTTACAGGGATAGAATTGAGTTTGATAAATCCAAGTTCTTAAGTGAAGTATTTAGGAAGGCACAAATGTGTTACGACCAATACAGACAGTGTACAAAGTTTCCCAAATCTTGGAAGGATAAGAAACAAGACTGAATGAACCAGCGGAAGAAGGGATACCAACCAGCTCCTTATCACAATGCAACAAAAGTTTCCAAGAAAAGACTTTCACTCCAACAATCCAAATATGCAACACAACGGTAAACCATTGAACCTGGGAATGAAGAAGTTTGGGGACAACCCCCATGAACCATTAAACTGCTGGGAATGTGGAGAACCACATCTAAGGAGGAATTGTCGACATTTAAATCTAGCAACCAAAATTGTTGTTCACAACTTGTAGGAAGCCATGACGATGGGAGATGTGGGAAGAAGCTTGCATTGGATAAATGCAGCCATGGATGGTCGAAAAGCTAACAACCAGTCCTTTGTAGTGGAAATCGAAGGTAAAATCAATAACACTCAAATTTATGTCTTAATTGATCCTGGAGCTACGTTAAGTTATATCACTCCTGATGTAGTAGAGTCACATAACCTTAAAAAATGAGACACGCAAAATCATGACTGGTACAACTAGCAACAATAACTAAAAGGAAAGTGGTTGACTTTATTTTTGATTATGAATTCAATTTAGGAGGCCAAAACATAAGAACAAGTATGAAAGTTCTACCACTAGGATCTTATGATGTAATTATCATAATGGATTGGTTAGAAAGGAATAATGCAGTGCTAGATTGTTATGTAAATACAGTTAAGTATAATGACAAAAATGACACCACTAGAACAACACAAGGTATACAAAAACTAGTATCTGTTAGACAAGATTCAACAATGCAATTCAAGAAATGCATGAAAAAGGGTTGTCAAGTTTACGCCATCCAAGTGATAAACTTGTTAGAAAAAGAAGATAAACCCAACTTGGAATACTTTGTTTTTCTATGTGATTTCAACGACGTATATGTTGATGAGATACTTGAATTACCCTAGAAGGGAGATAGACTTTTCTATGG
Organism: Picea mariana; assembly: GCA_032191745.1. Taxonomy (NCBI): domain Eukaryota; kingdom Viridiplantae; phylum Streptophyta; class Pinopsida; order Pinales; family Pinaceae; genus Picea; species Picea mariana. The sequence goes on along the minus strand of JASDQU010506030.1, from coordinate 28,575 downwards.
ACATACTACCTAGTTCAACCCCTATATCTAAAGCACCTTACCGAATGAGTTTGTCGGAACTGACAAAACTAAAAATTCAACTACATGAATTATTGGATAAAGAGTATATCAGATCGAGTGTTTCACCATGGGGAGCACCAGTCCTCTTTGTGAAAAATAAATACGACACTCTAGGACTATGTATCGATTGTAGACAATAAAACAAAAGGACTGTTAAAAACAAGTACCCCTTACCTAGGATAAATGATCTGTTCAATCAAGTAGGTGGGGAAAAGATATTTTTGAAGTTGGATTTACGATATGGTTATCATCCAGTTAGGATAAAAGATGAGGACATCAACAAAACATCTTTTCGAATAAGATATGGACATTACGAATTTGTACTTATATCTTTCGGACCCACTAACGCACCAGACACATTCATGTCTTTAATGAATAGTATTTTTAGTCAGTACTTGGAAAAATTCATACTGGTATTTAATGACGATATTCTTGTATATTCTAAAACAGAAGAAGAACTCAAAGAGCACCTAAGGATAGTTCTACAAACTTTAAGGAAGCACCAACTGTATGCTAAATTTGATAAGTGTGATTTTTATCAGAAGAAAATACCATACCTAGGACATGTAATATCTGCAGAACACATTGCAGTCGATCTTGAGAAAATAAGGGGCATTATGGAATGGTCGGTACCGAAGGATGTAGCGAACATTTGTTCATTCATGTGAATCAACGGATATTACCGTAGATTTATAGAAGGGTTTTCCAAAATTGGTTACCCTATCACATCACTACAAAAGAAAGGGACCAAGTTTAACTGGTCACAGAAATGTCAAGACAGTTTTAATTAGTTAAATGAGTTGTTAACAACCACACACATTTTAAAGGTATAAGATCTAGACAAAGACTTCACCGTCTATGTAGATGCGAGTAAATAAGGACTAGGTGGTGTCCTAACCCAAGAAGGGCATTTTATGTTCTATGAGTCCCGAAAACTAAAGGAACATGAGAGAAGCTACATCACTCATGACCTAGAATTGGAAGTTGTAATACATGCCTTAAAAATGTGGCAACACTACCTAATGGGCAGAAAGTTTCTGTTATTAACTGACAACATCATTGTGAAATTTATCTTTAGTCAGCCAGACCTTAACACAAGGAAAGCAAGGTGGCTAGCGTTCTTGAGCGAATTAAACTTTGAGGTAAGATATATCAAGGGTAAGGAAAATAAAGTAGATGATGCTTTAATCAGAAGAGTTCATGGGTTATTTGAAATAAATGTTGGTAGGGCAGAAAGAGATCTTGAACAAATAATAAAATCTGCAGGTAATAACAATTATAAGTACACTCAAACAGTGGAAGAATTACAGGATATCACAGGGAATTCAGACAAATCAGATCGTGTATTGATAAAAATGGTCTACTACGATTTAAAAATAGACTTTACACACAAGATTCGACAGAATTAAAGTTAACATTTCTGGATGATGTGCATAATAAACCATATTATGGTCACCCACTGTACCAGAAAACGATAACAACACTTAGGAAATTATTATATTGGCCTAATATGAAGGGAGAAACAATATAATACCTAGCCAAGGGTGAAGATTGTTAGTAGGTAAAGGCTGAACACCAACATCTAGCCGACCTATTACAACCCTTACTAGTAACAGAATGGAAATGGGAGACTATATGGCTAGACTTTATTACAGGTTTGCCTAAAAATAAGAAATAGAATGATTTTATTATGGTGCTAATCGATAAAATTAGTAATTCTACACAATTTATTCCTATAAAGTCTACTTTTAAAGCTATTAACATCGTTGAAATATTTATGAAATAAATTTTTAGTCTGCATGGTATTCCTGAAATGGTGATTTCGGATAGAGACTGATGCAGACTACGCCCCTCCGCCTCGGCCACAGTCTCTACACTGACCTCCCAGTCTTAATGGATCGTTCTAATTTCACCTTCGAGCTGAAGTCGCTCTTTCAATTCCTCACTGGAATCTCTATTAAAAACCCGGTCCACAGGTCCTTCCTTTTCCCCTGTCACGACTTTTACACATACTTGATCTCTTCCCAACAAAAATTTTGGGTTTCACAGTTTTTTGATTCCCGTTGTCGAGAACTGAAGTATTCTCGATCCCCTGATCTTCGATATCCTGAAATGACGAAACGGCTTCAAAAACGTTTAGTCCCCATGGCTTCCTTTTGGTCCATGTGACCACTTTTCCATATGACCAAAGTCCTATGTCTTTCGTGATTTCGAGCTTTCAAATGCCAAAATGCATGGACCCTTTGTCCTCAAGATTCCTGATCCTCCGAGTCCCGATTTTCCGAAATGGTTTCCCTTTCAGGATTTTTCCTCGAAAACCTAGATTTTTTCCACGCGTCCCCTCAAGATGGACGATCCTTGTCGTTTCATGATTTTGGGTTTTGAAACATCGAAATGCCTATGGGTTCTTCCCCTTGGAACTCCCGAAGTTCCGATTTTCAATCCTATGATATGATGAAATGACGTTAGCTGGCCCCACAATGGAGCTTTCCACCCTGTCGGGGTTTTGTACTTCCCAGTTCCAAAATGTGCATGCTTCCTGTATTCAGGATTCGTAAAACGTCGAATCCCAAAATGCCGATGGACTCTCCTATCGGGATTTTTTTCCAAATTCTCAGATTTCCTCCATGCGTTCTCCTATGATGGACGGTTCTTGATCATTTCATGATTTCATGAAATCAAAGGCCAATTTCCTCTTGAACCCTGAAATCGTGACATGCAAAATGCCGATGAGCTCTTGATCGTCGCCCATGTGTCTCAACTGACGGGCAGTCCTGATTCAGTCTCAGGATTTCGCGACTTGCGATTCCCCGATGTCGCAGTTTCTCTATCAACTCAAAACCCCGGTAGCCGAAATACCGATGGGTTATTGATCTCTGTCACGTGTCTCAACAGATGGACAGTCAAGATCAAAATCGAGATTTTTCACTATGAAGTGACCCAATCTCCTGTCCTAGATACTTTCGATACCCTGAATTTATAAACCCCAATATCCCGACGTCTTTCGAGACCTTCACTATGCTTGAAAGAGTTTAACCCTCATGCAACTCCTATCAGATCCCACGACTGACGGGTATCTAAGTGAGGATCCAACGGCTCATGATCTACTAATCTTGGACCTTGGAAACAGTCGTAACCTCCTTTCTTCTCTATCAGATCAGATGGCTGGCAGGATTTCACAAATTCTCTACAAAGAATTTTGACCGTCCATCTCTTGCCTTCGACGACTTTGCAGGTTCGAATCCTTTTGAGGTTTTCCATGACTTCAAGTCTTTCAAAAACTCCTGCACGCACTCATTGCGACAAACTTTCAAACACTTAAGTATTGAACACCTTCGAGTCCGCGCACTCCTTCCAGCAGCAGTCCTTCAATAGTTTCTCAGGTTTTAAAACCTGGATTCAAGCTTGGTCTGTGCACACCTTGCATGAATCCTGTGTCAAATCTTCCCTTCAGAGCAAATGAGAACAAAAGTTGTCCTATCTGAGAATTCCAGAGACAAATCTCTGAATTCTTTGTCAACGCACACCTTGCGGACAATTCAACTGCACTCCTTGCAGGAATCCTTGCTCAGATAGAGAAACAATTGAAACTCATTCCTTACTCTCCCTCTCTTAGAATTCAAACATTTAACAAGAAATCCTTCATGAATAGCATAAAATAAAATGTATAACAGAAAGAGTAAAGCCATGAACAAACCATTCAGCATACACATACAATAAATAAATACAACGCCATGAATCTGAATTAAGACTTCTTCTATTAACTCAATTCTCTGTACATAGATGTTTTTCAAACACAGTTTCTCTGTTCCAGCTCTGTATGCTCTTCTCTTGGTAATGTTCTTCACTATCATACAACAATACAATGAGGGTGTCTATATCCGTTTTCCCTCCACTCCTAAAACTGTCTAATCTGAGAATTCAAAGCTACCTATTAACATACATTCCTTCTTAGTTCTTCAGACGAGAGCGGGTCGCTCAAGGTCTGGTTATAATCTATAAGTATGCCTCTCCTTAACTATTACATTTACGTTTGGTGCATCCATCTTCAAANGAGCTCTCGCATGGTCTGTCCATGCTTCTGAATCTCTGCTTCATTCTCCCAGCTGGAATCTTCAACTGGATGTCCTTTCCACTTGAACAAGTATTCAAAGTATTGTTTTCTTCTGGTCTTCTTGCTAATTCTTTTTTCTAGTATGCTTTCCATCTGTGACTTCTCTGCAACAGGCATCTGCTTTGTCCACTGGATCTCTGGTTGTTCATCACTTGTTCCTGCTTCCTCAATTTTGTATGGGTACAAATCTGAGACATTGAATATCAGAGAAATTCCGATCCCATCGGGTAATTCAATCTCATAAGCATTTTCCCCAAATTTCTTCAAGACCTTACATGGTCCAATATTCTTCATCTTCAGTTTGTTATATTCCTCTTCAGGAGCCTTTCCTTTCTCAGATGTGCCAGAATCAAATCACCAAACTCAAATTGAAGTTGTCTCCTATGTTGATCTACTCTGTGCTTATATTCTTGGCTCGAGTTTTGTAAACGCTCCTTCACCTGGCTGTGAAGTTCTTTCATTGCCTCTACGAAATCTTCTGCACTAGTGCTCCTAGTCACAATCTATTCTGAATCCCTCAGCTCAGAAATTCCTCTCGGCTTCATGCCATAAACAATTTCAAATGGACTTTGTCCTGTGCTTCTATTGATTGAATCATTATAAGAAAATTTCACCTCTGGTAATATGTTGTCCAACTGGCTGTGGTGTTCTGTCACCAAGCTCCTCAGTGGGTCTCCTAAACTCTTGTTCACGACTTTTGTCTATCCATCCATCTGAGGATGATAAGCTAAACTGAATGACAAATTTGTTCCCATATTTTTCCATAAGGTTCTCCAGAACTGTCCCATGAACTTAGTGTCTCAATCCGAAACTATGCTCCTTGGTAAGCCGTGAAGTCGAATGACTTCTTTGAAAAATAGATTCGCAATGTGAGTTGCGTCACTGGTTTTCTGACATTGTATGAAGTGTGCCATTTTGGAAAATCTATCCACTACCACAAAGATTGAGTCAAACGCTCTTTGTGTTCTTGGCAACCCCAATATGAAATCCATGTTGATTGCATCCCATGGCCTCTTAGGTATTGGAAATGGTTGATAAAATCCTGCATTCTATCTCTTTCCCTTCGAATGATGGAAAATTATGCATCTGTCCATGAATCTCTTGGCATCTGCTCGCATTCACGGCCAAAAATATGACTCGTTCAGTTTTGAGAACATCTTGTCGTGACCGAAATGTCTGGCCAATCCTCCATTATGTTTCTCCTTCAACAAATTTTCCCTCATGGAGCATTTTGGAATACAAAGTTGATTACCTTTAAATAGTAATCCTTCTTGGATCATGTATTCTTTCCATTGAATTCTATCCCTGAGAATTTGATTCTCAGTTGCTTCATACGCCTCCTTAAAATCTGGATCATCTTTGTACATGTCTCTAAGATCATCAAAACCCAATGTTTTGACTCTGAACTCCTGCAATAGAAAACATTTCTTGCTCAGAGCATCAACAACCTTGTTAGTAGTTCCAAAAATATGCTTAATTACAAAAGTAAAGTTCTGCATGTATTCAACACATTTTACATGTCTTTGATTCAACTTTTCCTGTTGAGTCACAAACTGTAGTGCATGATTGTCACTGTATAAGACAAACTCCTTCGGAATCACGTAATGTCTCCATTTCTTTAATGCCTGAATAATAGCATAAAACTCCTTGTCATACATGGAATATTTCACCTTTGCTTCATTTAGCTTCTCACTGAAGTATGTTATCGTCATGTCTTCTTGACTCAAGACTGCCCCTATTGCAAATCCACTTGCATCGCATTTCACTTGAAATGTCTTTTGGAAATTAGGCAACACCAGGATTGGTTGTTCCGTGATTTTCCTCTTCAACAGATTAAACATCTTCTCAGCCTCTTCTGTCCAGTGAAAAGATTTGTGTCTCTTCTTCACCGTATCCATCATCGGTGCCCTAATTCCATTGAAATTCCTGATGAAATTCCGATAGAAGCTAGCCAATCCATGAAAACTTCTCACCTCAAATATGCTCTTTGGTGATGGCCAATTCTTGATCACCTCCACCTTATTTGGATCCATCCTCAATTTATTTGCAGAAATAAAAAAACCCAAATAAATGAGTTCTGTCTTCATGAATGAGGATTTCTTCATGTTTATCAGCAGGTTCTCTTGTTGTAATCTCTTCATCACTGTAGCTAAGTGTTTTAGATGCTCTGCCTCTATTTTACTGAAGATCAGTATGTCATCCAGATACACAATGACAAATTTTCTAATGAATTCCTTTAGGACTTCGTTCATCAACCTCATGAAGGTACTTGGCACGTTCATTAAACCAAATGGCATAACAAGCCATTCATACAACCCTTCGTTAGTCTTGAAGGTTGTATTCCATTCATCACCTTCTCTCATACGAATCTGGTGATATCCACTTTTCAAATCAATCTTCGAAAAACAATTTGCTCCACTTAAGCAATCCATCAGATCATCCATCCTTGGCAATGGAAATCTATACCTTGTGGGTATCTTGTTGATTTCCCTTGAATCAGTACACATCCTCCAACATTCGTCTTTCTTTGGACTGAGTACTGTCAAAATAGCACATGGACTCAAGCTTTCTCTAGCCAACCCTTTGTCCAACAAATCCTGGACTTGTCTTTTGACCTCTTCATTCTCCTGCGATGTTAATCTGCACGCTGCTTTGTTTGGAAAACTAGTTGTAGGTATGAGATCAATATGATGACTCCCACTTCTGGTTGGTGGCAATGAACGAGGTAGTTCATCTACTACTATGTCAGCGAACTCTTCCAGCAGTTCCTGAACCTCTTCTAGTAAATCATATACCCTTGTTCTAGTTAAAACAATCTTTGGCTTCTTGACCACAATGAATTGTGGTTCCTCCTTATTCTTAACCTCTTTAAGAAGTTCCTTCCCACTCATGAGAAGTACAATGTTTCTTACTTTAGGTTTCACCTCCTTATCTTTGATTAGAAGCAACATGTGAGTTCTCTC
>JASDQU010506030.1:0-15340 GCA_032191745.1 Picea mariana | reverse complement strand
GTAACTACAATTGTCTAAATGAAAATATTGAAAAAAGAATTTGAAACCTCTCAAGGAATTGTTTTACAGATCAAGATTTATCTATCTTTATAGCATAAATGAAATTGAATAATGTAGCCATGTACCTACAGTCATATGTTTACAGACTTGTAGGTGAATGAATATATGGTAACATATTAAGTAAACTGAATTTTCAATCATGTCCATGCTAATTTGAAAATTGAAAGTAAGGAAGAAAATGCACTTGCGTATGATATAGTGAGGAAGATACAGAGCCATGGTATTCACGAAATATCAAAGGAAAGTAAAACAATATTGGAGACTCGGATAGAAAAATTAAAATGATACGACTATGTTGGTACAATAGATTCGAAATAGAAAATGTAGATTTTCGGAGATGCAATAGTTCCTTTTCCATACAACACGTAACTACAAGTTTGGATGATACAAACACCTAATATTGAGTGTGCAATTCATGACTATTGTCACGATAAATAAATTGCAAATATAGGATGAAATTAGAATTGGCGAATAGAATCATCCAACAGTCTTTATATTATTGCAAATAGATAAGGGAAGTCCTATAGATTAAACTTCAAAGGAGTTATTACACATAGCAACTAGACCAGAAACCAAGAATGTGATTTGGGAATTATCCTATTCCCATCCATTATAGGTAATCAAATGAGACTACCAAACATCTATAAGCATAGAATGTATCTGTGTCCTTCACTGCTTGAAGTCCTATAGGGTTTACAAAGGGAACTCGAATACCTTTTGCGCAGAAAACATGAACGAAACACCCAAAATGTTTGCATGTATGAAAAACCCTAGAAGGATTTAACATTCAAATATTAGTATTTGTATGAAAGAAAATAGACGAAAAAGTTATCAACGGAATCACAAACACAATAACTGAAAATTCGAGAACGACACTCAACTCAGGAGTTACAGGTGCACCTACATTAACTGTTGCTATCTAATTGGATCGACGTCTAGGCCGAGGGAAGATGGTCCAATGACAACCTGATGGGTACCCTCACATCAATAGGGCCCATCATTATTGATGCACACCAAATATCTAGAACGAATAAAACTCATAAAAAGGAAATTTTACATAGTCGCCAACATATTTAATGAAATGAAACAATCGACAATGCTAGTTTTCCTTAACATTTAAATGATGCGAAGACATATTATAAACCTTTCACACAGAAAAGAGACTACCTAATTGTTGAGTTTAAAACGTCTCAGAACCAAATTACGGAGGGTAGTATTTTTATAAATTCAACAATCGATATAGAGATACCTTTCTACTGAACTCAAATGGTCTAGGTAACATTAATGACAATAATGTCTCTGAAAGAAAAAGGACTTTTTATACCGTAGGGTATCTTTAACAAACTGTTCGGTAATTGCAATGGTCATATACTAGTGACACCAAACAGTAATGTGTTAGACATAAAAGAAAGAAAATGTGACTCTTGCATAGTCTCATGAGAATTTAGTATCAGACTTCACTTACGGACTGTAATGGATAACAATAATAGTAAGTTACAGAACCCTCAGAAGTGCAAACACATAAAATGACATTTCCTTGACAGACCAGATAGGAAATAACTTGCAATGGGTGTGTTTTGTTTTATAAAAGAAACTTACTCCATACTAAGAATACGCATAGTCCCATGACAAGCTTACTATCCAACCTCTACTTACTCCAGGAGAGAGACCTTAAGAGAATAAACGACATTCTGGTTATGAAAACCTAGGAATGGTTTTTCCCAAAGAAACATTGTAGGTGTAAATTCCTTAAGACAAAACATAGGAACTCTCGACTAAGGGAGAGAAAGGGACTATCAATCCTAAGCCTATTATACTACACACACACACACACACACACACACACACACACACACACACACACACACACACATATTAATAGGAGTATCTTGAGCATGAAGGGAAGGATTGAATCTATTCTTTTCAAAGTAAGTTGAACTGGTGTGGTAGTGTTTTCACATGGCATATAGATTACCTCACAAAGATTTAAGATATGAACTAAGATGTCTTCCTCTGAACTACAAATTTATTAAATGAAAATTGGAGATTAATGTCCCTTAGAAAATAAATATTTATGGAAATTTTGAGGTACATTACATATGGTATCAGAGCCAGGTTACAGCACTTGGACCTTGAACAGGGCCAAATTAATTACTTAGCATATATTTATGTTTATGAAAAAACTAATATACCATTACTGTTACAAATAGAAAACTCTTTTATGTTTTGTGTTGATCATGGCAGCATATGATGATGCATAAATCATGCTTGATGGGAATCCTAAACAAAGACTTCCTAAAAATTAGAGACAGAATAGTGACAGAAGCTCACCTACTGAAGTTCTAGAACAATGAGGAATCTCATTGTTGAGCTGCAGGTTTTCAAAGGAGACAATGAAAAACTAAAGAAGGAACAACAGGAACATCAGGAGATAAATGAAGTCCTTCTATGCAGTATAGTGACGAAGAAAATCCCAAAGGACAATAACAATGAAGAAGAGGTCAGAAAAAGGGCCTCCAACAATTATAGGCCTGAAGTAGAAAAAGGAGACAATTCGTCTGAAGGTACACCTTTAGATGAGGAAAGAACAAAAATAGACAGAAAAAGAAAACAGGTAGACCACCTTGAAGGAGAATTTAAGAAAATTAAACTAGCTACCTTTGATGGAGAATCCAGAACAGGGGAGGAAGTTGAGGCATGGTTATTAGACATCAAAAAATATTTCCATATATACAACTATTCCAGCAACATGAAGGTCAGAATGGCCATTTACAATCTAAAAGGAAAAGCCAACATTTGGTGGCAAGATCTGAAATTGGCCAAAGGACTAAAAGAGAAACAGATGGAATGGTCTGACTTTAAGAAATATTTCAAGAAACAATACCTATTTGAAAGCTATTATGAATGGAAAACTAAATAATTCTATGAATTACGACTTGGTTAGATGACGATGGAGGATCTTATAAACAAATTCTTGGAACTACTAAGGTTTGTACCTTATATCCGGGAGGACAAGGTAAAAATCCAGTGGTTCCTAAGTTGTTTATCACAATCTTATAGGGACAAAATTGAATTTGACAACTCCAAGTGCTTGAGTGAATTATTCAGGAAAGAACGAATGTGCTACGATAAGTATAAACAACGAGCAGAGTTTCCCAAAGCTTGGAAGAATAAGAAGCAAGACCGAATGCACTAGTGGAAAAAGGGATACCAGCCAACCCCTTATCGGAATGCAGCAAAAATATTTCCTAGAAAATATTTTCACTCAAACCATCCAAGCACATAAGGAGGCAATAAACCGATAAACCTGGGAGCAAAGAAGTTTGGGGACAACCCATGGGAACCGTTAAAATGTTGGGAATGTGGAGAGCCTCATCTGAGGAGGAACTGTCCACATTTAAATTCAACAAACAAAACTGATGTCCATAATTTGTAGGAATCCTCGACAGTGGGTGATGTGGGAAGAAGTTTGCATCTAATCAATGCAACCATAGATGGTCAGTAAGCTGACCACCAGTCCTATGTGGTGGATATTGAATGTAAAATCAATAACACTCAAATTTTTGTTTTAATTGATTCTGGAGCTACATTAAGTTATATCACTCCTGGTGTGGTAGAGTCAAATAAACTCAAGAAAATTAAACACGCAAAATCATGGCTGGTACAATTAGCAACAAGAGCTAAAAGGAAAGTGGTTGATTTTATTTCTAATTTTGAGTTTAGTTTAGATGGTTAAAACATAAGAACAAATTTGAACATTCTACCACTTGTATCTTATGATGTGATTATTAGAATGGATTGGTTAGAAAAGAACAAAGTAGTACTATATTTTTATGCACAGACACTTCAGTGTAAAGATGATTATGGCATTACTAGAACAACCCAAGGTATACCAAAACAAATATCAATTAAACATGTCATAGCAATGCAATTCAAGAAATGCATGAGAAAGGGTTGTCAAATTTATGCTATCCAAATAAATAATTTGTTAGAAAAAGAAGATAAGCCCAACTTGGAAGACTTTGTTGTTCTACGGGAATTCAGAGATGTATTTGTTGATCAAATACCTGAATTACCCCCTAGAAGGAAAATATACTTTTCCATAGACTTGCTACCTGGTTGAACCCCTATCTCTAAAGCTGCTTATCGAATCAGCTTGCCTGAATTGACAGAATTAAAAATACAGTTACAGGAATTGTTGGACAAAGTGTATATCAAACCCAGTGTATCACCATGGGGAGCACAAGTCCTCTTTGTGAAAAAGAAATACAATACTCTGAGACTATGTATTGATTATAGACAATTGAACAAAATGACTATCAAGAACAAGTACCCGTTACCTAGGATAAATTATATATTCGATCATGTAGGTGGGGCCAAGATATTTTCAAAGTTGGATTTACGATCTAGTTATCATCAAGTTAGGATAAAATATGAAGACGTAAGAAAAACATATTTTCAAATAAGATATGGACACTACGGATTCATAGATATACCTTTTGGACTCACTAACATAGCAGCCACGTTCATGTGTCCAATGAACAGTATTTTCAGTCAGTACTTAGACAAGTTCGTACTGGTATTTATTGACGATATTTTGGTCTATTCTAAAACAGAAGAAGAACATGAAGAACAGTTAAGAATAGTTTTGTAAACTTTGAGGAAGCACAAATTGTAAGCTAAATTCGATAAGTGTGATTTTTATCAAAAAAAAAAATACAATACCTAGGCCATGTAATTTCTGTAGAGGGCATTGTAGTCGACCCTGACAAAATCAGAGCCATCATGGAATGGTCGGTACCTAAAGATGTAGATGATATCTGGTCATTCATTGGAATCACTGGATATTATCGCAGATTTATAGAGGGGTTTTCCAAAATAGCCTACCCATTCATGTCATTACAAACAAAAGGGACCAAGTTTAACTGGTCACAAAAATGTCAAGATAGTTTTAACAAATTGAAGGAATTATTGACAACTGCACACATTTTAAAGGTAGTAGACCCAGATAAAGACTTTACAGTCTATGTTGAGGTGAGTAAAGAAGTACTAGTTGGTGTCCTAACTCAAGAAGGAAACATTATTTGTTATGAGTCCCGATAATTAAAAGAACATGAGTGAAACTACGTCAGTCATGACTTAGAATTGGAAGCAATAATACATGCCTTAAAAATGTGGCAACACTACATAATGGACATAAAATTTATGTTATTGATGGATAATAGGGATTTGTTTAGCCAGCCAAACCTTAATGCAAGGCAAGCAAGGTGGCTAGCCTTTTTGAGTGAATTCAAATTTGAGGTAAGACATATCAAGGGTAAGGAAAATAAGGTACCAAATGCTTTAAGAAGAAGATTCCATGGGTTATTTGAGATAAATATCAGGAGGGCAGAAAGTGATCTAGAACAATGAATAAGGACGACAGTTAATAATGACGAAAATTACACTAAGATAATGGAAGAATTACAAAACAATGCTACAACCTAAGATAAACAAGATTTGAGTATCAACAAAAATGGAATATTACAATTTAAAAAAAGACTTTACATATCAGATTCATTAGAGTTAAAGATAACAGTATTGGATGAAGTGCATAAGAAATCGTATTTTGGTCATCTAGGATACTAGAAAATGATAACATCAGTTAGAAAAATATTTTTCTGGCCTAGGATTAAGGGAAAAACAACAGAGCACTTGGCTAGATGCCAAGATTGTCAGCAGGTTAATGTCAAACACCAACATCCAACCGACCTACTACATCCATTACGAGTACCAAAATGGAAATGGGAGACACATTGCTAGACTTTATTACAGGTTTTCCTAAAACTCAGAAACAGAATGACTCTATTATGGTTGTAATCGATAAAATCAATAAGTCTGCACACTTTATTCCTGTAAAGTCTACATTTAAATCTATAAATATCGCTGAAATATTTATGAAAGAAATTTTTAGACTGCATGGTATTCCTAAGATGGTGATTTGAGATAGAGACATAAAATTCACATCTTCTTTTTGGAAAGAATTGTTTGCAGGGATAAATACTAATTTCAATTTCAGTACAAGTTATCATCCACAAACAAATGGACAGGTTTAAAGAACAAACCAAATCGTAGAGGATATTCTCTACGTGTATGTAAGAACAAAACTGAACAGATTGTAAGACTACCTACACTTGGTAGAATTTGCATACAACAATGGATACCAAACTTCGGCTAAGTTAATCCATTTTGAGGTACTATGCAACAGAAAGTGTATGAATCCAATTAGTTGGGATAACCCAGTTGACAGAATTATGGTTGGACCAGAGATGCTCCAAGAAACGAGAAATATAGTAAGAAAAGTACAACAAAACTTGAAAGAGACACAGGACAGACATAAAAGTTATGTGGACTAGAAAAGAAGACACTTGGAGTTTCAAGTGGGAGATCATGTTTACTTAGAAGTCAACACCCGAAAGAGTTCACTAAAACTCAGGAACTATGCCAAGTTGGCACCCAGGTTTTGTGGGCCGTTGGAGATACTAGCTCGAATTGGGCCCATAGCATACCAACTTGCACTTCTATCTAATATAAAAATTCATAATGTATTTAATGTTTCCTTGTTGAAAACTTATGTTCATGATCGTACTCACATGATAAATTGGAACTTGGTGCAGGTGGAACCAGAAGGCGAGTTCTAGGTGTAACCTCTGTGCATTCTAGATGGGAGAGAAATCTCACTTCGGAAAAGAGTCGTCGCTCAGGTAAAGGTGCAATGGAAGCACTTTAGTATTGAGGAAGCCACTTGGGATTTGGAGGGAGAATTGTAGAAATTTCATCCAATCCTGTTCCAAGAAAGGAAAAAACACCGAGGAAAGTGTTTTATTAAAGAGGGAAAGCATGTGACATCCCCAAAAATAAATTATTTTTGAAATTGAAATTTCTTAGGAGAATTATTTCTGGTTTTGCAGAATTTGAAATTGGAATTTTTTTTCTATTTATGGAAATTTCGAATTTTGAATTGGGTTAAATGTGATTAATAATTATGACTCTTGGGCAGAGATATGATTTGACAAAACTAACTATTTGACTATGACACTTGTATGAAACAAAATATTTTATATTTATTGCTGGAGGACAAATGGAACAACCATGTTGAAATCATATGACTCCATGAGTGGGGAACATGTTGGAACTACCTCAGGGCTAGTTATTACAAGTGGAAAATCTGGGATTTCGCCATTGGAAGCCCCTGAAAATCAGGGATTTGGAAAGCTGTGAAAATTCCGAAAGGGGGGAAAATACCTAGGCAAAAAGGACTTTGCATATATAGCATATTCTAGGAGGCAGGATGATCAGAAAGAAATTACCTCTTGTTGTTATGAACACTACTTGGTGAGTGTGAGGAAAGGGGGAGATTGGCTGATGTTGAAAATCATCTGTTGAGGATGAGTTCTAATTTAGCCCTCATGGATTCATGGTCAGTATAGGGGGTGAATATGACAAGTGATCTAACTATCTTGTTCTAAGTTTGGGAGGAACGTGGTTGTTCCTTTTGTTGTCCCAACATTTATCCAGATATTTTTCTCTATTTTTCCTTATCGAATTTGTTCCATTGAAATAAATGTATGTATTGCTATTATGAATGATTACCTTATAGTCATATGTACTAGATGGAATTATAGAGTTGTTGTAGATTACTTGGAAAATAATTCTGTTGATTAAAAACTACATCTACAATATCACAACAAGCTTTCTATTATAGGAATAGTGCTATTTTATTATAATTAATGGACTGATAAAATGCTTGAGTAATCTATTTGTGGTAGTAACAAAGTGTAAGTATCGAACTATGTAGAAAAACCACTATACATTATATAAATCATTGCAAGCACAAGGTTAGCTTGTATAAAGTAATCAAGTGGAAAACAAATAGGAATTATGGAAGTGTTGATTCTAGCATAAGTTCATATGTGGACAATGTGTTCAAGTTCTGTATTGTTTTCCAACATGTACAAACCAAAAACCCCAAATCAGAACAAAAATCTACTAGTATAGCAATTCACGATAAATTTATCTGACTATATGCAAGACAGTTATGAATATATATGTTGTCGGGTGAACTATTTCTATTGAAAATTCTTGTAGGCTCAAGAGTCGTTTTATTAACTGGAGGGTATTTAGATTTGCATACTTATATCTAATTTCAATTCTGCCAGATTTAAATCCATACTCAAAAAGGATTGTCTATCTGTATTTATACAACCATTAACTAATTAAATATTTTGGTCATTGTAACCTCTACTAAGACATGTGAATACATGCATAGATATAAGCTATATAACTTCTATATACAGAGAATCAAGTCTCTAAATGTCTTTCACAGAAAATACATATATATACAGACCTGTTCCTATATTATATAAGTAATCAGTTGCTCCATTAGACATGTAATTACATTTGTATGAAAAAAATACTGAATAAAGAATTTGAGAACCTCTCATTTATTCGTATTGCAGTCCAAGATTTATTTACCTACAGTGTAAATGAAATTAAAAAGTGTAGTCAAGTACACATGGTCATATCCTTATAAACTATATGTGAAGGAGTATACAGTAAATATATTAAGTAAAACCGGAACTTCAATCATATCCTTTCTAAGTTGAAATCGAAATAAGAAAGGAAATACATTTATACCCTACAGTGAGGAAGATACAGACTTTTGATACTGAGTATGCAAGTTAGGACGATAGTCCCGATAACCAAAATTTATGTATAGGGAAACCAGAATGGTGAATAAAATTGTCCAACAGTCCTTACTTGATTGTAATTATATAAGGAAGAGTTTGTAAAGTAATCTCCAAAGGAGTTATTACACATAGAAAACTGCCCTGGAAAACCGAGAATGCTTTTGGGAATTATCCTAATTCTTTTTCTAGAAATTACAGGAAATCGAATGTAACTACTAAAATGCTTTAAATATAAATGGAATTCATGTCCTTCAAAGTGCTTCAACTCTTGAAGATTTTATAAGGGAACTTGAATACCTTTTTATCCTTTCATAAGAACCGACACCGATAATTGGCCACGGTCAAAACGCTGCAAGGAAGTTATAGGTTTACATTAGCATTCATTAAAATATATATATATATATATAAGTCAAATGATAAATTTCAACAAAATGAAGGTAATCAAAAAGAGTTCAGTCTAGAATAGTACTTAACTTCGGCCATAAGGCAGGCCAATCTTTCTCTGTGCATATCTATGGAGGTCATCCTAATCCTAGTATACTCCTTACAGGTTCATGGATGACCTCCATACATATGCACAGAGAAAGGTCATCCTGCCTTATGGCCCGAGTTAAGTACTATTCTAGACTAAACACTTTTTTATTACCTTCGTTCTATTGAAATTTATCATTCGAATTATATATATATATTTTGTAATGAATGCTAATGTAAAACTGTAACTTCCTTGTAGGGTTTCGACCGTGTACAATTATGGGTGTTGGTTCTTATGAAAGGCGAAAATGGTATTCTAGTTCCCTTATAAACTCTTTGAGAGTTCAAGAACTTTGAAGGACAGGACCTCAATTTAGATTTAAATTAGTTTGGTAGCTACGTTCGATTTCCTGTAATTTCTAGAAAAAGAATTAGGAGAATTCCCAAAAGCATTCTGGGTTTTCCGGGGCAGTTTGCTATGTGTAATAACTCCTTTGGAGATTACTTTACATACTCTTTCCTTATCTAATCGTGATCAAGTAAGGACTATTGGATATTTTTATTCGCCGTTATGGTTTCCCTGTACATAAATTTTTGTTATCGAGACTGTCATCTTAACTTGCATACTCATTATCAAAAGTCTCTATCTTCCTCACTCTAGGGTATGAAAGTGTATTTTCTTCCTTATTTCTATTTGGAATTAGAAAGGATATGATTGCAGGTCCAGTTTTACTTAATCAATTTACTGTATACTCCTTCACTTACGGTTTATAAGTATATGAATGTGTGTACATGACTACACCTTTTAATTTCATTTACACTGTAGGTAAATAAATCTTGGACTGCAATACGAATAAATGATAGGTTTTCAGATTCTTTATTCAGTATCTCTTTCATACAGTTTTAATTACATGTCTAATGGAACAATTGATTACCTATATAAGGTAGGAACATATATATATATATATATATATATATATATTTTCTATGAAAGACATTTAGAGACTTGATTCTCTATATATAGAAGTTATATAACTTATATCTATGCATGTATTTGCATGTCTTAGTAGAGGTTACAATGACCAAATTATTTAATTAGTTAATGGTTGTATAAATACAAATAGACAGTCCTATTTGAGTATGGATTTAAATCTGGCAGTATTGAAATTAGATATAAGCATGAAAATCTAAATACCCTCCTTCAATTACTAAAAACAACTATTGATCCTACAAGAATTTTCAATAGAAATAGTTCACCCAACAACATATATATTCATAACTGTCTTCCACATAGTCACACAAATCTATCATGAATTTCTATACTTGTAGAGTTTCGTTCCGATTTGGGGTTTTTGGTCTGTACAGGTTGGAAAACAATACAGAACTTGAATACATTGTCCACATATGAACTTATGCTAGAATCGACACTTCCAAAATTTGTATTTGTTTTCCCATGGATTACTTTATACAAGCTAACCTTGTCCTTTCCATGGTTTATATAATGTACAATGGTTTTACTACATAGTTCGCTACTTACACTTTGTTCCTACCACAAATAGATTACTCAAGCATTTTATCAGTCGATTAATTATAATAAAATAGCACTATTCCTATAACAGAAAGCTTGTTGTGATACTGTAGATGTAGTTTTTAATCAACATAATTATTCGCCAATTAATCTACAACAACTCTATAATTCCATCTAGTACATATGAATCTAAGGTAATCATTCAAAATAGCAATACATACAATCATTTCAATGGAACAAATTCGATAAAGGAAAATAGAGAAACATATCTGGATAAATGCTAGGGCAACAAAAGGAACAACCACGCTCCTCCCAACCTTAGAACAGGGTAGTCATATCACTTGTCTTGTTCACCACCTAGCTTGAACATAAATCCATGAGGGCTAACTCAGAACTCCTCCTTGGTAGATGATTTTCAACTTCATCCAATCTCCTCCTTGCCTCTCACTCAGCAAGTAGTATTCATAATAGCAAGAGGTAATTTCTTTCCCAGAATTCTTGGTAGCGTCCTGCCTCCTCTCATATGCTATATATGCAAAGTCCTTTTTGCCTAGGTAATTTCCCCCCTTTGGGAATTTTCACAGCTTTCAAATCCCTGATTTTCAGGGGCTTCCAATGGCCAAATCCTGGATTTTCCACTTGTAATAATCAACCCTGAGGTAGTTCCAACATGTTCCCCACTCATGGAGTTATGGTCAGATGATTTAAACATGGTTGTTCCATTTGTCCTCCAGCAATAAATATAAAATATTTTGTTTCATACAAGTGTCATAGTCAAACAATTAGTTGGTTCAAATCAGATCTCTGCCCAACAGTCATAATTATTAATTACATTTAACCAAATTTGAAATTCAGAATTGCCATAAATGGAAAAAAATTCTACAATTTTGAATTTACCAAAAATGGAAATAATTCTCCTAAGAAATTTCAAATTCAAAAATTATTTATTTTTGGGGATGTCACATCCTTTCCCCCTTCAATAAAACACTTTCCTCAGTGTTCGTTCCTTTTTTGGAACAAGATTGGATGAGATTTCTGCAATTCTCCCTCCAACTACCAAGTGGCCTCCTCAGGACTAAAGTTCTTCCACTGCACCTTTACCTGAGTGACGACTCTATTCTGAAGTGTTATTTCTCTCCGGTCCAGAATGCCTAGAGGTTCCACCTAGAAATTGCCTTCTGTTTCCACCCGCACCAAGTTCCAATCGTTCATGTGAGTATGATCATGAACATAATTTTTCAACAAGGAAACATGAAATACATTATGAATTTTTATATTAGCTAGAAGTGAAAGTTGGTATTCTATGGGTCCAATTCAAGATAGTATCTCGAAGGGCCCACAAAACCTGTGTGCCAACTTGGCACAGTTCCCGAGTTTTAGTGAACTCTTTCGGTCTTTATCTTTTAAGTAAGCATGATCTCCCACTTGAAACTCCAAGTGTCCTCTTTTCAGGTCCACATAACTTTTATGTTTATCCTGTGCCTCTTTCAAGTTCTGTTGTACTTTTCTTACCATATTTTCTATTTCTTGGAGCATCTCTGGTCAACCATAAGTCTGTCAACTGGGTTATCCTAGCTAATTGGAGTCATACACATTGTTAGGGTCCTAACTTGCACATAGGTCAATATTAATAAGGCATTTCAATTCAATAGAATAAGGTGGATGTAAGAAGACCTAATAGAAGCTTCCACTTCTAGAAGGATCTTCCTCTAGATGCTTCTTTTTAGTATAAATAGGAGTCGAGGGTATGAGAACCCTAGCTTGGATATTATTGTAATAGAGCTCTGCTCAACTAGGGGTTTCCCCCTCAAAGAGGCCCGTGAACATTGATTTCAGATTCAAAGTGTTATTTCTGTTGTTATTCTTATATCATTTCAGTGTTATTGTGGTGAATGTTCTGGTTATATTGTTGTTATTCTGCCATTACTAGCATTTTATTTCAGTTCTGCATACATTTTAAATCTGGTATATTACAAGTGGTATCAAAGCACCTTCCTCTCCAGAAAGTGTGGGTTAAATTTTGTTTCAGGGTAGAGATGTATTCTGGCATCTTTAAGCCACAAATGTTTGTCGTTACACGCATAAAACCATGGTTGAGGGATTCATACATGCAGGAAATACAAGTGATACTTAAGTGCACATCTCTTAGCCACCCTTGTAACCCTTGTTGGTACCCCTTCGAGTGGTAGCGCATCAGACAACACTTGTGTATGAGTCGGCCTAGATTACCTGAAGCCGTCTTTAGATAAACTGATCAGTCGTCTGACTGCTATAGTGTCACTGAGAACAACACTCGGGAAGATACTCTCTAGTACCTGGGTAGTCGGGTAGTACGGCTAAGGGTACAGTCTATCCTCCTTAGTTAGTTCCCTGAGATATTGGGACGAGTACTATTGTTGGACCCCGCATGTATATCAAAGAGCTATAGCACAGGGAAAACCCTTGTCTATAGAACCCTTGAATACCTAACCATTTGAGGACAGAAATATTAACAAATTAAAACATACAAGATCTATTGTTGCGCAACTGTGTTCGGGTTGCCAAGTAAATACACATTTCTTTCTAGTTAAGAATTTGGGCATTTCCTCTCTAGAGTATTCTTCATACCCAGAGTATTTCACCATTATTTGAGACCTATTCCATTGGATTCATCTCTTCACCCTTATCACATTCATCCATATCATTTTTTTGGGCAAAAATTTTTACCCCGCCCACCCCTTTTTAGTTTCCTCATCCTCATGGCCCATACTCGTAGCCAAGACTTGGAAGCTTGCTTCAACACCTTGCAATATGGTCTCATTGATACCCAACAAGAAGTGAAACAACTCAGTGCCAATGTTGTCTCCATCAATACAACCATGCAGTCCTCAATGGGGGAAATCAAACAAGACCTCACCACCCAAATTGAATCAGTCTTTTCGGCACTCTACACCAAACTGCATATCCCTACAGATAACATGTCCTCTTCCTCACCTCCACATACTGATAGTGACCATTCCTCTCATTCCCATACCTCACAGAACCATCATTTTCAATGTGACCTACGCCTTCCGCAGGTGGATGTGACCAAATTTGATGGCTCAGATCCCACTAGTTGGGTAACCCAAATGAAACATTACTTTTCTTTATACGACATTACAGATGACTTGGCCAAACTCCGGTATGGTGTTTTCCATCTATATCAAGAACATTGGCAATGGCGACAATGGAGAAAAACTTCTCATCAAGGGTATATTTCTTAGACACACTTTGTGGAAGAGATTTATAAACGCTTTGACACTGACACCAACCATTTGGGTCATTTGACAAAGCTGAAACAATTATGGAAAATGGATGAATTTATAGATTCTTTTGAGTGCTTGGATGTTGGAACAGAGGGCATGTCTGATGCTTTTTTTCGAGAGTGTTTTATCAGTGGCCTCAAGGTAAAAATCGGGCCCATGTCCTCATGGCTCGGCCTGAGAGTTGGGTGGAGGCTACTAAAAGAGATAAAGAAGAAAAATAGGTTGTATCTACTCAAAACCACAAACCCTCCTTTATCCCTCGCCCTAAACTAGAAAATCCCACTACTCCCTCTGTTGCACTAAAGAACCAAAAATTGACCAGGGATGAAATGGTTGAACGCCAACTCAAAGGCCTTTGTTATAACTGTGATGACAAATATTTCTCAGGCCACAAGTGTAAAGAAAAAAATATTTTTATGGCCATCTCTGAGGAGACTTCGAAAGAAGATGAAGAAACTTCCTCTATGTCTGATTCACTTGAATCCACTTACATAACCCCTCCCTCATACCCTCCCAAAGTAGAACCGATCATTTCCCTCAATGCTCTCACTATCTTCTCTGCTCCCCAAACCCTCAAGCTAATCAGTTACATCAAGCATCAGAAGGTCATCATTCTGGTTGATAGTGGCAACACCCATAATTTTATTCATCACCACATCGCCCAAGAAACCCATTTCTACATCCATGCCATCAATAATTTCCAAATCATGATTTCCAATGCTGGTTCCATGAAATTTGGAGGGCATTGTGAAAATGTGTGTCTCCAAATTGGTGACTACCACGTGAAATACCATATGTTTTCTATCGACAGGGAGGTTGTGACATTGTGTTGGGTGCAGACTGGATAAGTAATTTGGGTCCCATTCTCATGGATTTTAAAGACTTAACCATCCAATTTGACCAATAGGGCCACCAATATAAGTTCCAAGGCATCACCGTTAGTTCACCTGAGATCATTAGTTCCCATCGCATGGAAAAGCTGCTCAAAAAGGGTCATTCTGGTGTTATCACCCAACTCCATGCCATACAAGAAATAGAGACACCCTCGGTACTGCAAGACCTCCAAGCCATCCTTTCTAAACATCAATTGGTCTTTTCCACTCCCCAAGGCCTCCCTCCTTCCTATGGTGTTCATGATCATTCCATTCCCCTTGTACTCGGAAGCCTTCCTCCCAATATCCCTCCATATCGTCACCCCTTTTCCCAAAAAAATGAAATTGAGAAAATGGTCTAGGAAATCCTTAATGAAGGCGTTATCCGCCCTAGTA
>JASDQU010506029.1:24987-42110 GCA_032191745.1 Picea mariana | reverse complement strand
AAAATGGATAAGTTCTCGATCCTTCTAGAAGGAATCTTCTAGAAGGGTGAGTTGGCTTTCGAATGGTTGGCAAAGTACTGACTTTCCAGATATCTTGGGATCATTCCCTATCCAAGTAACTAATCTATCTCTTCCTATATATTGAGGAGATTGCTCATGGAAATGGTTAGAAGTTTAATAAGAAGCAAGCTAGCAAGAGATTGATTATAGAATTAGTGCAAGATTGTATGGAGAATTGATGCTACAGCAGCAAGAGACAATAGCAAAGTCATCACAAGTGGTAGAATTCCTTCATGCATGAGCAAGTGTGTGTGTCAGAGCTTGGAGCCATCGAAAGGAGATCTATGACATCAAGGCTCGGGTTGTAAGTTTCTCTTTCAATTAATATAATACAGCAATATGTCCCTTTCCCATAAAAATGATGTCATTTTTATTACATAATTCCTTGATCATATGTATAGACTAGCCTTTGAATATATTAATCTGCATTTGCTTTGATTGGTTTGTTCTATTCTGATTTGGACGGCACAAGAGCATTGGAGCAAAAATCTTGGAACAACAGAGACTAAAGGAAAGCGTTCATAAGGTAAGCCCATGACCTTTTATCTCTTAGTTCATTCAATAGGTTAGATCTAGGGAAAGTGTCTTATTCTGTCATGATTTGTTCTAGATCCAGGTGGATCTAGGGAGATTAGTCTGTGTCCGCACTCATGAATTTATCCCATAACACTTACCTCTTTTTCTTCAGATCGGGTCTCTTTCTTAGCACAAAATTTCACAATTCAAGTAGAGTACTACGCACTACAACAACAGATCGACGCACAAAGATTCTATTTTATTTTAGTTCCCAACAATCAAAGTTTCACGTCCCGACAACGTAACCATTTTTTGGCATAGGGGCAAACCCAGGGTTCAACGCTTCAACAATGCACCAACAAAACCCTAAATACTATCCCTTTCAGAAACACTTGCGAAGTAGGTGAAATCTCACCCGAGGTAGAGGCAGGGGGTTACAGGACTCAAGTTTCTATAACCAAGATGGGACACAGATACGTGATTATAACACTTCATAGAGTACTTAGGGACAACACAGATTATTATATTTATTCACATCACAGATCAAACCCTAAGAACAGATCGATGCAGTAACAATGACACAATATACATTGCACTTAGCATCAGAAGTCAGATCTAACACATTCAACATAGAAAATCACTAAGCATTCATAGATCTATCCATCATTCATAATAATCGATGCACTAAGTAGATCTACAGCATAAACATTATAACACAAAGAAAACCATCAACAAAAGATTTATGTCGTTTACCCCAGTGTGGGGTTACATCCACCAATGGCTTCTTCTTCTTTATTAGTCTTCAATTGCTTACATCCATCCGCTCCTATGCAGTAAGCCACAGAGCCAAGCTTCGCACTGGACAGGTGATTTGTGCACTGCGCACCAGATCCACCTTCCCAAAATCAGGTCAAGGCACAGAGCCAACTCCTCTACTAAGAACGGAGTCTTACATACATGGTTTGTTTCACAAAGAAACTCAAAACTACTTGCCTCTTGCACTTATCTAGATACTACTACTTCTATATTAAATCCTTACATATTTATACTTTTACAAAAAGGCCTAATCATGGGTAAACCCATGGGTCGAGATCCCATAACCCATTACATAAACCCTAATGAACCCCTTGTCGGGTCCACAAAACAAGTGAGATCCCGCGATCTAAAATCTGCATGAGCGCTCCATCTTCGACCAGCCTGTCTATGTCCAAAAAGAGGTCAAACCCGACCAATGTTTCCTCAAAACTTGGTTGAGGGCCAACATGTGACTCCACAATTTCATAATTTCAAAGGCATTTGTTGTTGTTTTGTCTCAGAGGTTTGCACCTCTTAACTTTTCTACAATTCCTAGTTTCTCACATCCAATACCTCATGTATCAGAATTGAGATATTTTCTACTTGCATTCATATAAAGGTAGGAGGATAATGTTGCACAACACCTCATTATGTTTCATCAATGTATGGATCATGAGGATGTGCTCATGAAAATGTTCATGTATTCACTAGAAGGAGACGCTCGAGGATGGTATAGATCTCTTCCTCCCTCTATATTTCATCATTATAAGAGCTTCATACCATGTTTCATCATCATTTCAAAATATTTTGTTTAGTTGATCTTGATTTTGAAAACTATTGTAAAGAATTTGAATTCTACATCCATCATTCATTTAGTAATTCTTCTGGTTATAAGGATGGACAAGAAAAAGCTATTGAGCATGTAGAGGAGGAATCATCCCCATGTAAAACCTTCTCTAGTTCTTTAGTTTCGAAATAAGATTCTATTGATTGTTTTAATGATAAGGATGTTGGTGATAGAAACATTGTAGACACATTTGTCCTTGACCCGAATGTCTCTAGCAGTTTTGAGGCTGCTCCAAATTTTCATGAAGATCAAGTTGTTTCTTTTAAGTATTCATATGTCAAAGAACAAATGTACACATCAACATATGATAGCTATGAAAATGATGCTTGTCATGAAGAAATAATTGTAGAAGAAGATTTTCCTCAGGTCTTTCAAGAGGTTTCTTACGATGTATTTTCACTTGTGATTGAAGAGAAGGATGATAAACAGGTCCCTAAGCTTGTGTGTGTTCAAAGTTTACCTGTTTATGATAAATTTGAAAATGTACTTACTCCTTTAAAATATCATGAAGACAGGCTTCATTTTCAACCTTCACTTGAAATATTTGACAACGGTGGAAATATATTGCAACAATATTTTGTTTTTTAGAATAGGTGAGATCATAATGTTATTCACATAGCAGATTCAATACAGTGGCAACCTTGTCCTTTAGACCAGCCCAATTCTTTTTGTCACGAGTTTCATGATCCAATAGTCAATTGGATGAAGTCTATGTTTTCAAAAGCTTCACACATTGATAGTTTAGGCGTGGTGTTTATTTAATATTGTGAGTATGAGTTGTCTAAGAATTTTTTGTTGCATATATTAAATTATTTTTATATTTTTTCAGACCACTGCAAGCATAAATCCATACCAAGAAATAAATTGCTTGATTGGCTATTTTGGAAAACTGTATATACATGAGAAAAGTGGTTTTTCAGTTGCTTAGTATAGGAATTGTAAATAAATAAGATTAATGTTTCAAGAATTTCCTTCAGTTTACACAGTGTGGTCGGATTATAGTTTGAGGTTTGTTTTCAATGTGTGAACGTTTTTATTTCCAATAAAGAGAAGAAGTATACTTCAGGCAGGAACAATTCATAGTTTTCATCTTAGGTCGACTGTAGTGCATGATGGAAAACTACAAGTTTCATATTTTCAAAATGGATAAGGAACTGAAACTACAAGTTCTTGGTAGCTCGCAAGGAGCATTCCATTCCCAGTAGGAGCCAATGTTAGCACCAATCATGTTTTTAGTGCCTGGCCATCATCCAAAATCTCCAACGATTGATTTCAAAAGGAAACTTTATCATTTCTTATCTTAATTTCCATTTGCAACTGTGCATTGCAAACTTGATTGTGCGCTGCAAACTCAATTGTGCATTGCAAACTTGAATGTGTGCCAGTACACAACAAAATCGTGTTTTCATCATAACTTTTAAATTCTGGTCTGGGTTCTTCTAAAAATATTTGTGGAGATGAATCATTATATTATTGACTTTTTGAACAAAAATCACCCTCACCTAGTTCGTCGTTTGGGAGAAACGTTGAAATCATCACCTACAGGAAAGTTTGCAGCGAATCCTGAAATTGTGTTGAAAACTCTAATAGTCTGGTAAATCAAAGATGTAGGAGGGATGCCACCTGTCTGAGGAGGTTTGAATGGGTTCTTATATATCAATTAGACACCAAGGGACAATTATACCTAAGATTAAGCTCCACTAAATCTCCATGCAATGAGATGGATGCAGTTGCATTTATTCTAAAAGACAGTTTCCAG
Source organism: Picea mariana (assembly GCA_032191745.1). NCBI lineage: Eukaryota > Viridiplantae > Streptophyta > Pinopsida > Pinales > Pinaceae > Picea > Picea mariana. Next base: position 38,133 of record JASDQU010506029.1, on the reverse strand, counting down.
GGGTCAAGGAATTAGTTGGATTTTTTGTTTGCAACATATCTCTAAGGCATAGAATCCAATGCATGGAGTAGGTTGCGACCTCCTAGAGATATTATTGATATAATTTTCTATTTCATGAGTGAGAAGACTCCAAATAGGGATAAGAGAGAGTTAGGGGAGATTTTGAGGCAGTTTAGTTGTGTATGTCGATTTGTAAGCTTGGTGGGCATATCAGAATGTAACATTTCAGCCATTAGAGATTCATGAGAGTTGTTACTATCAGATTATATTTTCTTTGTTTTACATTTTACATTTGCATCTTGCTTGAATGAATTTAAGACATTGAGGATCAATAGTTGTTCATGGGTAGGAGATTCATGAGTTGCAAAGGATTTGCAGTGCTTGCCTTCTTTCATGATTTTTGTTCAAGTATTATTTTTATTCATTTTTCAAAGAGGATCATAGATTGATGAATATTTCTTCTTAGTGTTATCTGCTTCATTATTTTGTTCATCATTATATATCCCTTTTGTCTAGTAGGCAACTTGATTTCCTTTGATCTGCACAATGTTATGACTCCATGCCCAATGGAATGTCTCTACAGATATTTTGTTTCTCTCTTTCTTTCTCTTTCTTTCTAATCCACCAACCATAAATTTATTTAATTATTCAAATTCTGATGGGTATTAGGCTTACAGCTACAATAGTCTAGGTGTGAATTCTAGTGCTAACACAATCAAGGAACAATATTACTTTGTTGGAAACTATGACGACCAGTACATGAGATGGACCACACTACGTCAAGAGAGGGGAAAAGCAGTGTCAAAGTTCACCAATACCTTCCATACCTTGCAGACCAAGATGGGTATCAAATATTCTGAGTGGCATTTGGTTCTGCACTACCGTGGGGCTCTACACAGGTACATCCAAACTAAAATGGAGTTATTGGACATCTCATCGTTGGGAGTTGTTTAAGACATTTTACATTTTACATTTGCATCTTGCTTGAATGAATTTAAGACAATGAGTATCAATGGTTTTTCATGGGTAGGAGATTCATGAGTTGCAAAGGATTTGCAGTGATTGCCTTCTTTCATGATTTATGTTTAAGTATTATTTGTATTCATTTTACAAAGAGGATCATATCTTGATGAATATTTCTTCTTAGTGTTATTTGATTCATTCTTTTGTTCATCATTATATAGCCCTTTTGTCTGGTAGGCAGCTTGATTGCCTTTGATCTACACAATGTTATGACTCCATTCCCAATGGAATGTCTCTGCAGATAGTTTGTTGCTCTCTTTATTTCTAATCCACCAACATAAATTGATTTAATTATTCAAATTCTGATGGGTATTAGGCTTACACCTACAACAGTCTAGGTGTGACTTCTAGTGATAACACGTTCAAGGAAAAATATTAATTTGTTGGAAACTATGACGACCAATACATGAGATGGACCACACTGCGTCAAGAGAGAGGAAAAGCAGTGCCAGAGTTCACCAATACCTTCCATACCTTGCACACCAATATCCATATTCTGAGTGGCATTTTGTTTTGAACTATCATGGGGCTCTACACAGGTACATCCAAACTAAAATGGAGTTATTGGACATCTCATTGTTGGGAGTTGTTTAATACATTTTACATTTTACATTTGCATATTTCTTGAATGAATTTAAGACATTCAGGATCAATGATTGTTCATGGGTAGGAGATTCATGAGATGCAAAGGATTTGCATTGATTTCCTTCTTTCATGATTTATGTTCAAGTATTCTTTTTATTCATTTTTCAAAGAGGATCATAGCTTGATGAATATTTCTTCTTAGTGTTATCTGCTTCATTCTTTTGTTCATCATTATATAGCCCCTTTGTCTGGTAGGCAACTTGATTTCCTTTTATCTACACAATTTTATGACTCCATTCGCAATGGAATGTCTTTGCAGATAGTCTGTTGCTCTTTTTCTTACTCTTTCTTTCTAATCCACCAACCATAAATTGATTTGATTATTCAAATTTTGATGGGTATTAGGCTTACACCTACAACATTCTAGGTGTGACTTCTAGTACTAAAATGGTCAAGGAACAATATTACTTCGTTGGAAACTATGATGAACAGTACATGAGATAGACCACACTGCATCAAGAGAGGGGACAAGCAGTGTCAGAGTTCACCAATACCTTCCATACCTTGCACACCAAGATAGGTATCAAATATTATGAGTGGCATTTGGTTCTGAACTACCATGGGGCTCTACGCAGGTACATCCAAACTAAAATGGAGTTATTGGACATCTCATTGTTGAGATTTGTTTATTGATATGTTGTCAAAATCGAGTAGAAATTTAAGCACTAGAACAAATGGGAGTTCGAGTTTGCAAATCTGCAACAACCAAAGCATGATAAATACATACCTAACAAACATCCTTTTGAAAACCAGTCCAAGCCACTGGAAAAGAAGGGTAATAGAAAGACGATGAAGGACACTGGAAAATGGTGTGATTTCTACAAAATCCCCTGGCATGACATCGATGAATGTCTCTCAAAATAGTCAATGGTGGCTGAGATCAAAGATAAGGATCCAGACCCTGATTCGGAATCTGATTCAAAAAATACTGGTAGAAGATAGATCATTGGCGCAAAACCCAATATTATTGTCGCGACCACAACAATTAAACCCAAAGAAATAGTAGATCATGAAGAGGGGCAGAACATTTTTCATTCACATATGTGGGTGAAGGGTACCCCACTGCATTTTATTGTTGAAAGTGGAAGCTATAAGAACCTCATCTTAGCATAGGTTGTCGAACAGTTGGGATTGTCGACAACACCACACCCACAACCATACAACATTGGGTGGCTTCGCTAGGGATGAGACCTTTGTGTCATCCAACAGTGGTTGTTGTCATACGACATCCAACCCTTAAAGGATGATGTATTATGTGATGTTTCTCCACTGGATGTATGTGATGTTCTTTTGGGCCAGCCATATATGTGGAAGCGCCATGTTATTTATGAGTCTCGACCCCACAGTGTCATTGTTACTCTGGGGGGTCATCTCTATAGGATACTAGAGGTAGTTGCAACTACTATCCCACCTAAACAGTGTTGCAAGTTAGTATCTAATACTACAAAATTCATCTTCTTCACAATCTGTTCAAAAGATGAATAGAAGAACACCACTACAGCCTCGGTCCAAGCACTTTATGTCCAGCAAAAGCAGGTCCACGAGATTGAAGAAAATCACAAGGATTCCTTCTGCACACAGTCATCTCATGTATCCAGACTCTTTAAAAAGGTCCAACCCTTCCAGCCACAGGTGTGTGACAACCTTAAACATGCTAAGCAACACAACTTCTCCAGCAAGGCAAGCAGCTCATCAAGATGTAGATTCAACAAACGTTTTTCCCTCTCCCTCAGGCACTCAACACAATGGAGATGGTTTCTTCCTAAGGAGGGAGGATTGATCTAGGTGGATATTGGGGAACATCCACTTATTCCAACTAGCTCAAATAGTCTTCTGGAAACTTACTATTTTTAGCATTTTTCAGTTCATAAACTTCAAGGGCCATTTTGAGGGCCTAAATGAAGTTTTTTTGGGATCGAGCACCTCAAATATTACGTAAGGATTTGATTAATCCCCCAAAATGAATCTCCTCAACAGTACCTTTCCAACGAGTTATCGTGAGCCCCAAACGAAGATCGTATGCCAAAGTTATGACCCCGGGAAGTTGATATACCAAACTACCCAAAACAGGGTCCACAAAACTGTTGGATTTTAATCTTCCAGGGTTAGGGTTTTGGATTTTATTTATGTTAAAAATGCCTTTATATCCTCATTGTAATCATCTTCTAGTGAATGTGAGTAGCCATCACATCTCTTCTCAGAGATAAGCTACCACCACTCTAGCAAGTCTTTCACTCTATATTTCTACAGTTTTGTACATTTCGTTCATTAATAGAAATTGTGTATTATTGTATCTCTATGTTTATGGTTGAATATATGATATATTTATATTATATTATTGAATATATAATATATCTTTGTACATTTCTTTATTATATCACCACTCTCATTTCATGCCGAAAATAATCTGGATCACCTCAACTTGCTCCAGTCGGCCTATAGGATAGTTCTAGTACTGGTTTTCCAATAGAAGCTAGATGAGAGACCAGACTAGACTCGGATACCCCATCAACTCCTAGTACTTCTTCAAAAAAAAAATCATATCAAATCCCATATCCAACATGACTCCATCGATGTCATAACCACCCAGCTTGGCGTTCATCTTGAACTCTCTACCAATACATTTCTACTTGTTAACCTAACAAACTTCCATTTCTAGTAGGGGTGCTAATATAGTCCCATATTTCATCTCCTTCCCCATACAAGTGGCTAATATCTGCGTCAAATTTCTTGCAGCATCAAGATCATTAAAAAATCTCAAACAACATTGCAATAAATTACATACTTGATCTTCAGAATCTGTCTTGCAACACCAATCGTGCAATGCTTCTTCATGCATTGCGTGCTTCAAATTATCAAGTTGATTTTCCTCAATTGATCATTTCTCAGTGCATCACAACTCTTCCTTCCTGCATGTTTTTTCCATTGATATATGTATTACGTGTTGTGTCTCCTCACGCATACAATCTTCCTCCAACGATCGTTATGTCGCACATTGTATCTATTCCTGAGCGTGAGCCTCTTCTAGTGATCTCTATGTTTCCTGTTCCACTTCTTCCTATATCCGAGCCTCCTCTAATGATTTTTGTGTTTCTCATTGAACTTCTTCACAACTTCGAGCCTATTCAAGTGATCTTTGTGTCATGCACTATTTCTTCTTCAATGGATCTCTACGCGTCGTGCAGAGACTGCTTTTGTTGGGAAACATCAAACTTAGGTGGGGGCTGTATTTCCTTTCTTATCTTCCCCTCCAACTTCTGACCTAAGATATCATCCTACTCAAAGTCCCTTCCTATCTTCTCTCCTCCTTGGGTTACCACTCGGACATCGACTTCCTCATCTTTCTTCATATTTATGTGTGGCTCTGCATGCACCATATTGCAATGCTCCTTATTTTCTTCCCACTTCTTCACTAAGTCGAGACAGTCTTATGTGACATGTTCGTAGCTATAGCAGTATGCGTAGAGCACGTGCATCTTAGTATAAAACCTTGATACATTCCCAATTTATCCATAATTGAAGCAAGTGGGGGGTATACCTCCCCCTTCACCTCTAGGACCTTCTTGGTTTCTGACTCTCTCTGCAATGCCACAATCACCACCCTTATTCTCTTCTTGTACCTAGAATGCATCACAGGTATTGTCTTGCATTAGTTGGAGTGACCGACAATTATTTTCATCATGTCCCACAGATTTACAAAAATCACAGAACATAGTATGGTGCATCTTTTGAAACTTATACAAATTTGGGCAGTGGGGTGTTACATGGCCCAACTGTCAACATATCTCACACCATTCCATTTGGGACCTAGTTAGGAATGGACTAGGTGCACCTGTAGCCACATAATTTAGAAGTATAGGGCACTCGTCCATACGATGCTCCTCGGAGTGATATGTGGTACAACATACATTCTCATGCATGAATTTTGTCTTTTCCATATCTTGCAACTTCATCGTTAGATTGGCCCATTAATACTACATATTCACCAATCTTATCGATGTTTCTACCCCTTATGGTGTAGCTTCTAGGTGCATGGAAATTTCCATGACCTCCACTTGATTCATCACATTCTCTTGGGTGACAAGGACTCAGATATGGGGAAGAAACCCCGCAATAAACCACTCTTTATGTTGTATGTTATGAATCGAGAATGTCATCCTATCCAAGAAAATCTTAAACCCATGGTCATAATCCCACACAGTTTCTCCTTATTGTTGCTTAATCTCCTTGATCTCAGTAATACACTAAGATTCAGACTTGGGATTTTGAAATTCATACAGTAAATCCCTCTTGATCTCCATCAGAGATCTCGTCTATCTCGTTGGAGCAGTGGCCTTGTACTTCATGTACCACGTCAATGATATGTTTCTGAATGTGGTTCCCAACTGCACAATATTTGTTTCTTCATCGGTGATCATCTTCACAAACCATATTAATTCTCACATGAACCAATTTTGTTCTATGCCATCCTTACCTGTTCCATGGAACATGGGTAGTGTTAGGGTGCTATCCTGATTCACCATTGTCACTCTCAAACCAAATCCTCCAATCTGACTGTCAGTTGTCGAACTCCTTACTACTAATACTCTTCTTGGTGAATTAGCACTGACTTCACCTTCTTCTTCACACATCTCTTCTTTTCTATCTCCTTCTACGCTTTCTCGTACTCCAATCGCCTCATTATCTGTTGTTTTTTCTTCTTGATTAAAAACATGCAAGGGGGTGGTTCAAGGGGGGGTAATTACATCTCCTTCTAACATCTCTTGTGAGGGAACCCAGATATTTTCTTACATGTATCCACACAAGACCATTTACAATTGCCAATTATTCTCAACCCACCACTAGGGGATCCTCTATCTTCCTCTTCTTCTCTTGCACCTCCACTTTGTGCCTCATATTCCTTCAAGGTTGTGGCACTCTGAAACAACCAAGGGACTTAGAATTCATCACCTGGACCCCTGGGACTACTACTACCACTGGTATCCCCATTGGACACCCTACTCTCGATGCCGTGCCTCTTCACGGGCCTATATTTTCCCATGCTCCACTATAGCACAACACACTCCTCTGCACTTCCTCCTGGTGTGGCCTCCTTTCTCTTCATCCTAGGCCTGAACCCTCGTCACATGCCCCTTGATATCTTCTTTCCACATCTTTTCTTTGCTTTCCTTCTTATCTCAACTCTTCTTACATATCTCTCATCTCTCTATCTCTCTCCTCTACTCTTCTAGGTCCATCCCATTCTTCACCTCATTCTAGCAACTTTTGGATCCTCCTCAATGAATCCATATCCTCTCTCAATTTTCCCCCATCTTTTCACCCCTCCAGCGCTAGGGGAGTCTACTCAACCATCCTGTCAGGATCCATGCACATCATCCCTTTATCCATGAAAAACATCTTGATCTAGAGTGGGAGTTATTCCAACATTCATTTTCTTAGACCTTCTACGAATTTTCTTTCAGCCTCGTTGAAAGAATCAATGTACTCCACAAAAAAATCAATTATATATCCCTCCTTTATTCAAGCAAAACAAAATTCAATGGCCTGAGTCCACTTATTGTCCAATGTCTTCAACCTATCAAGTGTGGTTTGATCCCAAACCACCATTCATACAAAAAACAAGGAAATTTATCAAAGAACATCTCATGCATATCAATGTAAATATACTTATATTTCCATCTCTTCACAATCACTCTTAGACCCTAATTTTCTCACAGGGAAAACTCATGCTCCTTTACATTTAGCCAATCTTGAATTTCTTGTCGATATGGATACCATCTCATATCTTAACTTCATCCTCCAATAAAATACTTTCAACTCCCAACAATAGAACCATTTTTTGGGTCATTTCACACTTGTGTTCATCCTTATTAACGTTGGGGGCTCTAGACCCAGGGTTCATCCATAGTTTACCAACAAAAACCCCAAAGCATCGACATATCCATATTCATCCAAGGGTGAAGAAGGTCTCTCCTGAGATGCAATGAGGATCACAGAAACCATATTGTCTTGTGACAGAGATTTCGAAGGACTAAACACACAGGGATCCATCCAAGATGTCATTCACACTCTCCATTAACAACAAATTACTATTATCAATGTGTAAAACAATACACACACATATCCAAATAGCACACGAGTGACAGATAATAGATCATAATTATTGCAGCTCTATTACTCCTTCCATTCCATTAAAAACAAGCATACACTAAGTAAAACATACTTAACAACAACATGGTCTCATGTCTTCTTTAGATAATTCCCCATAGTCACAATATATTGCGCCATGCACATCCTTTCGGACCTTAGACATATGACAAACTCATACTTATATTCAGAAGCATTACAACATTACAATACTACAGAGGCTCAGAGTGAGCTCAACAACAAAACAAATAAAAAATTAGTGAATCCTCTAAGCAAGTGCGTAACTCCATTTTTTATGTCGTTGCTTCCTTTTATAGTTTCTTTTATTAGGAGCTTTGTCTCTTTTAGTTCTACTCCACTTGATCTACTGACTAACAATATTGCACGCTTATGTTTCCTACCTGCATTCCACATATCCCTTCTGGAATTGGGGAAAACTTAACTGCCTCGCCAACTCATCTTTTTTCAATTCCACATTCCCTTAGTTTGCTAGCATTAATCATTTGAGAAGAATTCCCAATGATTCCTTGGGATACTGGAAATAATCTTCTTGATTTCTGGTGTGCATCAAAACCTAGATTGTTGTGCATTTGATAGACCTCATACTTGGTGTGAAATATCAAAACTTGGTCCGGCATGCACTTATTGTCATTCTCCACGCTTTCACTTGGGTGCATGCAAAACTGGAATGGTCATGCACAACTCCGTTTGTGCGTGCACACAAGATTAACCAGAAACTTTGGGTGCGAACAAAGAGGGAGTTATCCCCTTCTAGTTATGTTAGGAGACCGATTTGGTATAAGATGACATTGATGGATGCTCAACAACAAGAGGCTCCTTGGAGTAAATTAAGGGAGAGCGGGCATTTGACGAATTTTCCAAACTTTATGGCATAGATATGTAGTGGCATTGATTCTGTGACTTCTAGTATTAAGGAAGCAACTTACCAACAGGTTTGGAGGGATGCCAATGAGTAGGATGATGTGTTTGACACTGTGCCAATTTCAGAGGGAGAACCAATTCCTGGTGGCTCTTCGAGAAATACCTTCCCCTCTAAGAGGGAGTGTTGATGTTTGTAGCATTGGATAGGTATTTCCGCATGGGTCTAGTGTCTAGACGTTCAGAAGTCATCCAAATCCCTTCTACATTGATACTTTACTTTAATTAAAGGAATTATTAAAGAAAATTTCTTTTATTAGTGACTTTATTTTTATTTAAGGAAATGATTTCATTAGCATTAGTGAATTAAATAATAGTCATTGATCTGAAGTGAGGTTAGAAGTAATCTCAATCATCAATCACTTTGGAGATTAGGGTTAGGTCATAACTCAATCTTATAAAAGAAAGGAAAGGGTGAAGGAGAAGACACTTGATATATTGATACAAAGTAGAGAAGGAATTGTTTTCAAAGAGTTGGATCACGAAGGACTGTGATTCAAGGAGATCTTGGATATGTGGAGAAGGACTTCCATCTAGAGATCAGGTCAGAGAAAAGATAGAATAGAGACAATCACAAATGGGTTTCAACATATTGAAGCCGCAGCAGCAGGGTCACACTATATAGAGTTTTTTTATAGTCTTTGAGTGTGTGTAAATTGGTTTCAGTGGAGACAAGAACGTATATGCAGATTTTCTTAAGGAAATGGGCATACATCTCGAGAAACGTGAAATATCGAGGTCGTACAATAGATCATGATTTGCTAGGGTTTACAAGTATTGTCTATATGTTTTTTGCATTTCTCTGTGGGCGATTTTCCTAGATATGTGAGCCCTTGTAAGATTTAAATTTATTTTAATAATAATATTAGTTGATGGGCATAATATATTTGTGTCTTGTGTATGAAACTTTTGGTCCAATGTTGCTTCCACTATCTTTATTTGAGTTGAATATCCCAACAAGTGTACGTTATTTTCTGAGCTACTAATTTGATTTACAACAAGGTGTTGATTAATTTTGGTTTTAATTGATGTCAACCCTTGAATAAATCTTGATAGCACAAAGGATGAACTCCAGAGTGTTCCCCTTATGGTGAAATCCCTCATGGGAAGACACTTTGCGGATTGAGTTATCCTAGAAGTATGGTTAGAGAACCCATGCTTATTTGTGGAATAATCAGATGAATGCCAGTGAATTTTTCATTGAAACTATCCTATATGGATATTTCTTGGCATTCCATTTTCGGTGGTATGTGGAATGTCACATAACTCCTCACAGTTAGAGAGTTATGGCCATAAGAAGTTGGAGAACCCAGGTTTGGGTAATGGACCCAAGTTTGTTTGATGGATAATGGTATTATTTTTGATATATTTTCAAGTAATACTATTCTATATGGATATTAAATTTCATTCCATTTCTGGTGGTATGTGGAACGTCACATAACTCCTCACGGTTTGAGAGTTATGGCTTTACGAAGTTGGAGGACCCTCATATGTCATCTAGAAGCCCCAAAAGGTCAAAGTAGTCAAAGTGGTTTAAGAGATTTTAGAAGGTAAATAATAAATTGAAGTGATGAGTGTACTATAATTCAAAGTGAATACAAAATAAATTATTTAAATAATAAATTTAATGGAGAAATTAGAAGTGCATTAACCCTAAAATAAGGAAAGTGGGCAAAGTGACCTAAAAGATGTTTTTAAGGAAGCTACTTGGAGAGTATAAATAAGAGGCAAGGCTCTCTCATTTTAGATCACACTTGAGAATATTGAATATCTATAGGTTTTTGAGGTAACCAAAATATATCTTATCCAAATTTCAGAGGGAAGGTGAAGAAAAGAAGGTCGGAATTCAAGGGAAGATAAATTCTTTTGATGATGCTTTCTAAGGTATGTTATTTACGGGTCGTCTCACCATTTTCGCAATAAATTTTTTTCTAGAATGATTCAGACCATGAAATTTCTATTCCATTGAGGAAACAAATCCAAGTATCTATGGTAAAAAATTAAGCTTGTGGGTCATTGTATTTTTGGAGTTACACTCCGTGGAAAATAGGGTTTGTGGCTAGTCCTGAAACTAGTCTAAAACAAGTGTTTCGGGTAAAAACGTCATAACGCCTTCATAAAAGATCCAAATTTAGTGAGACTAAATGTTTTGGTTATAGTACAATCTATGTTATTCTGTGTAACATTTTTAGATCCATTGAACAAATATTCCATGCGGGGCACGCTCTACAAGGTCTCTCTCTAGAATAATTCGAAACTTAGTAAGGTATGCCATTTTTGCTATAACTCCTCTTCTGAGAGGTTCCAAGTAGTGACACTTGGAAGAATTTCATAAAACATACTGAATAAAAATTTTTATAATTTTCGTATCTTTATTCATTATGGGTACATAGTTATGATTATTTCAAGTTAGGGTTGTTAACTAATCCAAAACTAATCATGTGAGACTAAAGAAAAGTTTGATGCAAATGCTAGTCTCTTGTTGTTAAAGTTAAGGAAGGTTTGCAGGTATGTGATCATATACACCAGGTTTATTACAGAGTTACAAATCATATTTGGATGATGAAATTGATGATAGATTTGGTTGAGGTACATGTTGAGTACATGGTTGAGATAAGTAGTTGATGAGTTGGCACATACATGAGGTGTATAGCTGATGATGTTGGTACATATTGATGATTCATAGTTGATGAGTAGTTTACACATGATTGGTACATACTTGGTACATGGTTGGATGCACTTGTTTATGGTACAGGTTGATTACAGGTTTATTGGTACATGTTTACAACGTATATCTCACAATGATAGTGTGACAGTGGTTCCATCATTCTACTTCTACTTTAGGGAGGTTGGACGAGGCAAGGAAAGGTGGTTTTAGCCCCTTCCAGTTGTAGCCAGAGAACATAGGGGGTTGTAGCCTCCTTCTGGTTGTAGCCAGAGAATTGGGGATTTGGAGCTTCCCTCGGGTTGTAGCCTGAGAAACTAGGGGGTTGGAGACTCCTTCCAGTTGTAGCTGGAAAACAAAGGAATTTGGTGCTTCCAATGAATGTAATTCTTCAATACATATAAGAAGAAACATTCAGTGGTTTTATCCCCCTTTGGATTTCCATGTAAAACACTGGTGTACTGTGCATGTGTATGATTGTTCATTTGTTCATTGCTTATTTACTCTGTATTTATTGGATGATAATGATACATTGATATAACACTTGGAGTATATGGTTAAAAAATTTTAAATTTCTCTATTACTGATTCACCCCTCCTCTCAGTAATCCAACAATTGGTATCAGAGTTGGTTCCTTCATGAAACGGTTTAACCTCTGAAAGGAGATCATGGATTATTCTGAGAATGGAGCACCAATGTTTAATGGTCAGAATTGTTTTAAGTATGAGATGCGGAGCATAAGGACTAAATTATTTTTACAGGGGAAGGGACATTATATTTGGCTATCAGTTGTTATAGGATATGATAGTTCAAAAAGGGCAAAGACTGCAGCCAAGAAGGAGTTAAGGAAGAATAACAAAATAGCAATGGATTTCATCTGGGAAGTATTACCTGATCTAATAAGAGAAAAGGTTGGTAAATTTTCAACAGCAAAAGAACTTTGGGATAAATTACATGACATATATTGTTCACCCATCATAGATTCAAAAAATGTCAAAGAAGATGCAGATACAAATCAAGAAGAATTTTGTTCACCGTGTCAAGCAGATTTAGAATATGAAGAGTAAATAATCACTAGAGGTATGTTGTTTTGTTTTAATTGTGAAAAACATGTGCATGTTGAAATAGAATTCCATGAAGGAAATGAGACAAAAAAACTAAATGAAAAGGAAGAAAATTATGAAAAAGAATTGATTAGTGCTTTAGATGAACTAAGAGAAGAAAACAATTCACTCAAGAAAGAATTGATGAAACAAAAGGAAAGTGTTCACATTTTTTAAGAATCCCAACAGGTCATCGAGAACTTAAGAACTCAGCTAGAAGAAGCCAGAAAGATCAAAGAAAATCTTGAATATCAAAAGAAGTGTTTGGAAACCAACATAGCAACACAGAAGGAAGAAGCAGAAATGAGAGAGAATATATTGGCAGGTCATCTTAAGGAAAGAACTAATGATCTAAACCAGCTTGAGGCAAAGTTTTGTCAAGAAGAGAAAGGACTTGAAGAAAAAATAATTACATTAAAAATTCATCTTGAAGAATAAAAAAGAACAGAAGAATTCATGAAGTCTCAGATAATGAAGAAAGAAGAAGAGGTTGAGAAGCTTGAAGAAGAAGTTGTCACCTTGAGAAGTAAAATTGTCAAGCTCAACAAGAATGTTGAAGAGACAAGAACATCCACATCAATTATAGAGAATGAAGAGAAGCACTCTAGGTTGCTAGAAAATAAG
>JASDQU010506029.1:0-12029 GCA_032191745.1 Picea mariana | reverse complement strand
TGTTCATTGCTTATTTACTTTGCAGTTATTGGATGATAATGATACATTTATATAACACCTGGATTATATGGTTAAAATGAGTAAATTGCTCTATTAATGATTCACCCCCCCTCGCAGTAATCCTACATAAGGAAATCACTAGATAACAAGATACCTAGGGATGGGATAGATATTTCAACATAGGATGTGCAAGATCGTGTAGGAGTGCCTAGATCTTTAGTGAGGGAAAGTATATGGCCTCTTAAAAGATATATTAACCATATCATATTGGCTTCTTCCATTTGTGAGCCTTCCAATTTCCTTGATAAGATGAGTCATGATTCCTTAATAGAGGAATATGATGTTTGGGAGACAATGGTTAGTTCTGAGACTACAATAGGTTTAGATTTGCAGATGGAAAAATTGCTTGTGTTGTAGAGGGAGCATATTGGTGTTGGTAAAAACACTTTCCTTATAAAAGGGTATTATTAGCTTTTAGGGTTACTCCAACAATGTTTAAATCATTCTTAGGGGTGGATTACCCTTGGTTGTTTTGTGATGGACATACACATGTGAGGTGGCTTTCTCATTTATTTCTAGACCTCATCTTAGTGCTTATGAGTCTTTCTTTCTTACAGCATTAGAGGCCTTTGGAGCTTGGTGACATTTGTCATGATGGCCACATGGAGGTCGGTTTCTTGCTTGGGAGGATGACTTGCACTTGAAGAGAAGCAACAAGAATCTTGGAGGGCATTGATCCTTAGAAGGCATGGGCACACTAAGTTGTTTTCATGGATTTTTTCACTTGACTCGAGGATGCTTGGGTTGAGGGAGTGATCATGTAGGTAGGGTGGACCTAGAGGAGCACATGGATTATAAGGAGAGTTGGAGATTTGGATGTTTATGGAAGTGGATCATAGTACCTTCTTGAGGAACATTCATGCCTTGGAGACTCGCTTGTTGGATGTATTCACTTTGGATCTTTACACATGTCACTTATAGAGGTAGCACTTCAAATGTGGCCCTATTATCTTGTTGTGGTGGATTAGGAGCATGATTACATTGTTGGCCTCCCTTACCTATCATATAAATAGATGAAGGAGAGATTCATATCATCATTATCATAATCGTTGAACTCACTCTTTGTACTTGTATTAGAGAGACGTCTTGTAGGAACTAAGATTATAAATTTCATTAGGAAACTGTAGGAGAAGATAAGAGAGAGAGAGAGACATTGGAGATGATACTCAATCTTGTGGATTCATTCATCATTCAATTATATTAGAGATGTGAGGAGTGGGAAACACTAGTCTCTCTCTCTCTCTCTCTCTCTCTCTCTCTCTCATATTCTCTTCATTTTACTACCACTCTTTGTCTTGGAGCACTAGGGATCTTGGAGAATTTCAAGGGTAATTTTAGGGTTATCATTTCACCCTAAGGAAGAAAGGAAGCTAGGGCTTGTGATAAATCTAATAAGGTAAAAGAAGCAATCTTCTTGTAGCTCGTGTGAGAGAAGAAGCGGGGGTTTTGGAAACCCTAGTGCTACTTGTTATGTTTTTTGAATAGGAGGAGAGAAATATATGATTTTCACATGATGTATAAACTATCATCGATATTCCACTATAACATTTCATCACAACAAATCATAAAATATTTTGAAATCTTTTATTATGCATTTTATTAACTTAGATCTCATTTTAGTATTGCTAGTGTAATGCTCAAAATATGGAAATAAACTAAAACCAAATGAAATAAGTGAAGAAATGAATGCACAATCCACTCAAATGATCACAATATTTGACCTAGGAAACCAATATGGTAGAAGACCCAACTACAAGGTGATTCCTATGCTCTCCTCTCTTTTTCCCAGTTATAAAATGAAAGTATAAAGAAAGGGGCACTCACTATGGAGTTTCCATGGAAACTGTGACCTAAATGGTTGCTATAGAATCTTATACCTCCTCTGTAATGCTTCAATATCCCACTCCTATATGCTCTGCTCAACTCTGAAAAAATAACAATAGTCATCTAGGGTTAGGTTTAGGGTTTTTTCATGTCTCAGCCCTCAATTAGTGTTAGGGTTTTGGACCCTCTATAATCCTCTTGAAAGATAACACGTGAATATGCTCACATGTGTGAGTAATGGGGGTTGATGTGGCATCCAATCAATACCATGGTGGTCAATGGGGTAGGTCAAATTATGGGAGGCATAACTTCTACATACAAACTCTAATTGAGGTGATTTTCTCGTCATTGGAAAATTTACAGTGTGTATAACAATGTTGAGGGTTGGCAGATAAAATCACAATTATTTTACCCCAAAAAGTGTCATTTGATGCCTCAAACTAGCTCTAGAAGGTTATGAACCACAAATCACCAAACTAGGACCTTCCCTTAAAATGGGCCCTACACGCCAATTCTTGCAATCTTTCCTCCCAAATGGTACCGGGATAGATGAAAAATTATATAATGATTTATTCTAGATCATACCTCCCCATTTAGGGAGGATTTTGGTTCCCAAAAACCTTTACTAAATGTAGTGAGGAATTTTTTTCTCTACTGTCTCCCTGGATTAACATTTGGCCTTGCTTGGAAGTTTCCCTTTCAACCATATCTACTAGAGTTCATGTTTCCCTTGTCTCGTAGTTATAGACTTATTCTACAAAATTGCATATTCTTCCAACTTTACCTGAGCTTCCATTGCTAAGTCCTATATGGTAGGTAGGAGCTACTCCTTGGTTTCCTGATCCAACATGGAAGGCTCGTAGAGTTTCAAATCTTCCACATTCACTACCGAGTAAATGTGGCTATATGAGGGTAGACTGAATTTGTAGGCATTATTGCCCACCTTCTCCAATACTTCAAAAGGACCATACCATAGAGCCTTGATCTGCTTACCAGGAACATGTAGCCTTTATTTGTTCATATTAAACCAAACTCTATCTCCCACCTTGATTTTCTTATCAATTCTATGATGATCATGTTGGGCCTTGTACTTTCATGTGACTTCTTCAATGTCTCCTATGCTTGCAAATAATTTTGCCTGATATTTTCTTTACGCTTTCAATGCATCTATAATGATGTCTTCCATGACTCCTCCTTGTTTTCCATATACGACATCCAAGGGTGATGGTGGAAAATACCTAAGATAGGTTTCAAAGGGGGACTTATTGATACAAGTGGACCACTCTATTATAAGAGTGTTGAATTTACAAATTTTCATCCCAAGTCTTTGTTGTTGGGTGAATGATTCATTTGTGTTATTCTTAGTCTAATTAAGAATAATTGTTAAAGTTGTTAGTGTGCTCATGTCTTGTAGATATCATTTGATATTGAGATTATACTTGTTGAATGAATTGAGGAGATTTTGTTGAGGGATTACATGAGTTGGTCGTTACATGAGATAACTCTTGTACATGTATAAATATATGTCTTGATAATGAGGATTATTGAGCAAGTGTGCAATATTACTAAATTATATTATTGTTCCATTATGTTGGATTTAATAATTCTTCATTTGGTATCAGAACCAAGTTCTGGAGTTGGAATTGTTGATGCATGGTCGCAACGGACAAGTATTTCCGCACAGGTCTATGTGTCTAGACATGTGGAAATCGTCCAAAGCCTTCTATCCTTGACTTTACTTTAATTAAAGGAATTATTAAAGTAAAGTGTTTTTAATTAGAAAGTTGAGTTTTATTTAAGGAAATGCTTTAATTAGCATTAGTAAATTAAATAATAGTCGTTGATCTCAAGTGAGGTGAGAAGTTATCTCAATCGTCAATCACTTTGGAGATTAGGGTTAAGTCATAACTCAGTCTTATAAAAGAAAGGCTAAGGTGAAAGAGGAAGACATTTACTTTGTCATATTAATCAATAGAGATTGATTTGAGACAAAGAGAGTTGGATCACAAAGCATTTTGATTCAAGAAGATCTTGGATAGGTGGAGAAGGACTTGCAGCAAAATGATCAGTCGTCGCGGAACAATACAGGTATTCTGGTATAGTCACGCAGTCAATGTGGGTTTCAACATTACAATCACACAAATAGCACAGAATAATGTATGTATCAACATAAAAATCATCCTATTGTCGTACAGGATCGTATAGCAGGTTTTGCAACAAATCAATCCAGTCGGTTTTTTTATGTACTTGGTCTCTTTTCTATTTGGGTCATTTTCCTAGTAAGGGAGCCCTTGTAAGCTTTGAAGTTATTTGAATGATAAGATTAGTTGATGGGAATAATATATTTTTGTATTGTGCATGATATTTTTGGTTTTCAGTATTGCTTCCACTAGATTTGTTTGAATTGAATATTCCAACAATGTATGTTTGTTTTGCAAGTTGCTAACTTGATTTGCAATAAGTAAATCACTAGATAACAAAGTACCTAGGTGTCGAAATAAGGAGATTTCAACAAGAATCTATTTGTTGGATGGTTGATCCAGATTGGATCATTATATTTTTGTCATCTATCTCGATGTGAAGAGTGGAAGGTCCCAGTTTGGAAAATTGGGCTCTGGAACCTTCCAGAGCCATTTCAAGGCATTAAATGGTGTTTTTTGGGGTTCTAGTGTCCATAGCATTTTCTCACCCCCTTCACGATGTTCTACACTCTGATACCTTTCCAACGGTGTAGACCGTGTGTCAATCACAATTCATATGCAAAAGTTATGTCTCTCACAAGTTGACATATCATGTAGAGCAACATGGTATGAGAGGATGCCACATCATCCCCCATTGCTCATGCATATGGGGCTAGCCACGTGAGGATTTTCAAGAATATTCTACAAGATTAAAAATCCTACCACAATTTAGGGTTGAGGAAGTCAAAAACCTACCCCTAGATGGCTATCGGGCTATGTTAAATATCGATCCACCAGGAGGAGAAGGGGTTCCATTATATGTTATTGTATTTTGTTCCATAAGAGAGTAAAAAAACTAGGAGTGGGAAATTAGAGAGAATAACATAGGGGGTTAATGTTATTTAGTAGCCTAACAGGCCATAGGTCTTAGGAAACTTTATAGAGAGCGCCTTCTCCTTTGTACTTGCATTATTTCCATACTAGAAAAAAGAAAAAAAAAAGAGCAACCTCACCTTCTTGCTAGGTTTTCTCCCATAACGGTTTCCAAGAGCCAATCTTTATGTTATTTCGTGAATGGTGTGTGATTGTGATTGTTCTCTATTTTCCGCATTTTATATATTTCATTCATAAGAAGAAAATCAGTAACTAAATATTAGGGAATCTAAAGGAATTTAACCTTCAAAGTGTAGATTTCAGTTTTATTTATCAGAACTATTGTGATGAACTGTTCCAGTGGAATGTCTGAGGCAATTTACAGATCAATGATTTTGCAAGCCCTTGTGTGTTGAGAAAGATTTGATTCATTGTGCAATTTCGAGGGATTCCCTCTCACGTTACTACCAAATCTATCAACAAATAATTATATTATATCTAGAATTTCTACACAATGAGCAGGAAAAGAGAATTTCATTTTTTTTATGTTGATGGAATTGCTATGTTGGAATCTGTCCAGGATAAATAGTTGGATTTGTTGAATCATTGTATTTGTGGATTCCCTTAGTTATTGGTGAATTCTTTTTGAATGAGAAATTGTTGGTGCTACTAGCAAGAGACGGATAGTTGATTCAACAACAATTTGTGGTTGTTTTTTTTAAATCAACATGTATATAACTTGTTCAATAGTGGAAAATCATGTAGCACAACGTGGTAATGATTTTGGTGCTTCCAGCTAAGAAAATATGAAGTGTGGTTATAATTTCAAAGGCATGATTTTGTTATACAGTTCAACAACATGCATGTTGACGTAATATTTTCTTAAAAGATATACGAAAGAGCTTCATGATGTGATGTGTTAAGAATTGAAATGTGAAAACAGTGGTTGGAAATTGAGAGGTTAGTGGACCAATTAAAGTGAGGTGTGAAATTGTCTTATATATATCTCTGTTAAGCAAAAGGGTTTGATTTTTCACATACTGTGATTCTTGATATAAAAAATTGTAAGTTATGACACTTTAATATTATAAGCTTTCTTAAAGAAAAAGGTGAAAAGTGAAAGCTTTGTAAAAAGGATCAACATTGGCTTAGTTTTTAGCACAAGGAAATTTTGTAAAAAAATTCATTTTACCTGTCACTTCTCATTAAAGGAGATAATGAATGGGGAATTTCTTGTAATTGTATAGGTTTTTCTCTTACTTTCTACTCATTAATAAAACGAAATTTTTTTTTGCAGTGGTTGAGTCCCATTTTGGGGTTATTTTTTCTCCACTCGAGTTGAAGTGGGACAAGTTATGTTGATTTTTCATCCTCTCTTTCTCTCTTGCTCATTTTCCAATGGTGACAAGAAAAATTGTGTTAACTAAGTTCACTAGCACAAATAATTTCTATTGGAGAAAAAGAATGCAACCCATATTCATCACTAAATATTTATGGGAGATTGTAACTAAAGGTAATGATCCTTCTAATTAAGAATGTAAATCATTGGATGTTAATGAAAATCAATCTCTAAAGGAACTTATAAAGAAAGATAATGAAGCACTTTCTCTCATAGGCGGTGTAGTTGATGAATCAATATTTCCAAGAATTAGTTTCGTAGAATCATCTAAACAAGCAAGGGATATATTAAAGAATACTTATGAAGGTGGATAGGTAGCTAAATTGCAAACATTAAGAAGAAAATTTGAAAATGCTAAGATGTTAAGATTTTTTTAATGAATCAGTGAATGATTATATCATAAAAATACACGATCTTGTTAATCAAATGAGGTTTCGAGGTGAAGAAATTCCAAAAAGAAGAATGCTTGAGAAAAATTTAAGAAGTGTTGTGCCTAAATTTGAAATGGTTGCCACAATTATTTAGTTTCTAAATATTGAAATACAATAAGAATTGATTAATTAAGTGGTTATTTTCTAATTGTTGAAGAAAACACCACCAATGAGCACATGGAAAATGTTGTTTCCACGAGGTTTAGAGGAAGAGGTAAAGGAAGAGGCACAGGAATATATCATAGTCAAAGTTATCATAATCAACATCAATAAAATTCACATAATTTCAATAATTATCAGGGAAATCCATCCACCTCAAGAAGAAAAGGAAGAAGTTTAAGTCGGTTTTTCAATGGAAGAAGCAGAGAAGGATCTTGAGGAAAAGGAAGATATCAGTCTAGAGAAATATATGGAGAACAATGTTACAATTGTAACATATTTGGTCATTTTGAGAAGATTGCAGAGCTAAAATGCATGATTTGGAAAACAAAGGTGTCAATATTGTTGTTGGAGAAACTAGAAATGAAAAGTTGTTTATATAAAATTTAATGGCGAACAATGAAGAAAATGATGCTTGGTACATTGATTTGGGATGTTCAACACATATGGCATCTCGGGAGTAATTGTTCACAAGAATAGATGACAATTATTCCTGTAAAGTGATATTTGAAGATGATAGTGCTTCAAAAGTTAAAGGGAAAGGTACAATAAAAATCCTAGCATTGAATAGCAAGAACAGGTTCATTGATAATACATTGTTGACATCGGCATTGAAAAAGAACCTGCTTTTTATAGGGCAGATGATGGAGAAAAATTACAAGTTTGTATTTGATAACAAAGAATGTTTAATCATGGACAATCTCAATAAAAATGCAATTGTGGCAGGAGGATAAATTATTGCAAATAGGATTTTCAAATTCACTTTTGCCTCAAGTGAGTCACACAATTTGAAGGATATAGAAGTGGTGAATAAAAAACTTTGGCATTTGAGGATGGGACATTTGAATTTCATGAAATTGGTGTTGATGAGGAAGAATAACATAGTGAATGGTCTTCCTTACCTTGATGTTGATGGTGAGATTTGTAAACGATGTGTGTTGGGGAAGAATCATAGAGATCTTCTTGAATAGAACTTGGAAATCTAGAGAATGTATTGCATTAGTACATTCAGATCTACATGGTCCAATGGAGACTTTGTATTTTGGGAAGGCAAGATATTTCCCAATGTTTATTAATGATTATTCAAGAAAAACATTGGTGTATTTTCTGCAAAAAAAGTGAGAAGTCTTTGCAACACATTTTGTTGAGTTTAAGGAGATGGTTGCAAAACATAGTGGCTTGAAAATTCTCACCCTGAGATCAGATAATGGGGGAGAATACAAATCCAATGAATTTATGAAATTTTGCAAGAAGAATGGTATAAGGCGAGAATTTACAAATTCATATACTCCTTGGGAAAATGGTGTTGTAGAAAAGAAGAATAGGACCACTGTCAAGATGGCTAGAAGTATGTTGAAAAAAAAAAAAATGGGAATGAATTTTGGCATGAAGTAGTTCATACAACTGTCTACACTTTAAACAAGTGTCCTACAAGAATAGCTTTGGATTTGACTCAAGAGGAAGCATGGTTAGGGTACAAACCTAGTGTTGCACATGTGAGAATATTTGCATGCATTGTGTATGCACATGTCCCTAAAGAAAAGAGGAAGAAATTAGATGATAAAAGAATTAAGTGTATTTTCCTTGGGTATAGCACAAAAACAATAAGTTAAAGGTTATTTGATCCCCAAGAGAAGCACATTATAATAAGTAAAGATGTTGTGTTGGATGAGCAGGAAATTTATCAACTAGAACATCTTCATATTGAATTAAGCAAGGATGAAGTGGTAATTAGTGATGGATCTAGTTCTAAGTTAGCTAAGGTACATGATGTCAAGAAGAACCCTAAATTTCTAGTTAGAGGTCATTCAAAAAGTAATATGTTATATAGAAAATTTGAGAGAATACTTACTAGATCACAAAGTTGAATTGTGAATTTTTCTCTTATAACAAAAGTAATGAACATGGATGAACCACAAAGTTTTGCAGAAGCGTCAAGAAAGAATGAATGGAATGAAGCAATGGGAGCAAAATTTAATGCCTTGGTGGAAAATGATATGTGGGACTTGGTCAGTTTACCCAAAGAAAAAAATGTGATTGGTACTAACTGGGTTTATAAAACTAATTATAAATTGGATGGTACAATTGATAAACATAAAGCTCGTTTAGTTGTAAAAAGTTATGTGCAAAATGAAGGAACTAATTATACATGAACCTTTTCTCCAATGGTAAAGTTGGACACAATCATGATGGTATTTGCATTATCTACACAGTATAAGTGAATAATTTTTCAGATGAATGTTAAATCAACTTTCTTGAATGTTCATGTGGATGAAGAAATTTATGTGGAGCAACCCAAAGAATTTGAAATTTCATGTAAAGAAGATTGTGTTTATAGGCTGAAGAAAGCCTTGTATGGTCTCAAATAGGCATCGAGAGAATGGTATTCTAGGATTGATAAATACTTTCAAGATCATGGACTAGTTAAGATTTCATTTGAACCTTATCTCTATATTTTTCAATCAAGACAAGAAATTCTAATAGTTGCATTATATGTTGATGATTTTATTTACACAGGGAATAATCTTGAATTGTTTTAGAAGTTTGAGTCRCATATTATTATTGAATTTGAGATAACAGATCTTGTTGAGTTGCAYTATTTTTTGGGTTTTGAAGTATTGGAAAAGGAAGATGACGTTTTCATTTCACAATCCAATTATACTTGGGATACTGTGAAGAAGTTCAACATGATAAATTTCAAGTTAACCACAATTCCTCTAAAAATCAGGTTGAAATTATACAGAAATGGTGACTCCAATATAGTTTATAGAACTGTGTATCATCAATTGGTTGGAAATTTGATCTACCTAACTACAACTTGACCAGATATAGATTTTCCAATAGCATGGTATCAATATTTATGTCAAATCCTTGGGAGATACATTGGAAAGTAGCTAAGATCATTTTGAGGTATTTGTGTGGTACAATTGTTTATGGCTTAGAATACATATTTATGAAGGATTTCAGATTGAGTGGTTACATAAATTCAGACTAGGCATATTGTATGGATGACAAAAAGTCTACTTCATGTTATACATTCAACATGGGTTCAACAATATTTGCTTGGAGTACTAAAAAGAAACCTATAGTTTCACTATCCACAACAAAAGAAAAGTATAAAAGAATAGCTACAACAACATGTGAAGCAATTTGGTTAAGAAGAATTTTGTGATTTCTATATGAGCAATGGGAACAAACCACATAGTTGATTTATGATAATAAAATTGCTATTCAAATGGCTAAGAATCCAATTTTTCACAAGGCTAAGTACCTTGATATATATTATGATTTTGTTATGGATTTGGTTCAAAAGGGTGTTCTTTAGATTATGTGTAGTGAAACTTCAAAGATATAAGAGAGAGTCCACCATAAAATTCAAATATATACCCTTAAACACCAAATATATCCAAGCATTCACCATGAACAACACAAGAATATAGAGAAGAACCCTTAAGGTAGGGTAACACCATCAAATACTCCTTATGGAAGGAATCACTCCACAATCCATACTTGCTACAAGACAATATAATCCAACACACATCCAATACAATGGTACTTATCTATGTTTATATTATTTCATGAGTATTCCTTGGGATCTTATGTCAACTACCCCTTATTATTATATTATTTCCTTTTTTTCGAAGAAACTTTCCCCGGATAAAACCCTCGGGTACTCCTCCTCATTTCTAGGATGGTGAGGAAACAAGGTCAGTCAACAATAGGGCTTGAAGCCATTACAAAATGTCACTTGAGGGAATTGAACCTGGGTGGGGAGGATCATAATCATTCCTCCCAACCACTCAAGATAAACCCAATTGACATTATTTCCTTTTAATTACATAGTGGGCCCATTCCATTGTTATGTCCACATTGCATTCATTATTCCCATGGGTACCTTCCTAGGAAATCCATATTATTCTCCCTAGGTACACTACATTCCATCTCCATTGGAATGTTTCATCCTTGAAACATGGGAAGAAGCAGTATAATATGACCTAATAAGCAATGTAGTCAATTGGTACCATGCACGAGAATCCATCCATCCTAGAACTACATTGTTGGTTGCATTTCTAATTCCATGTTGATCCATGGTAAGTTTACCGACACTAATTCATGTGCCTTGATGATTGTTTATTTGAGTGGTGGGGGTGGCAATATACAACAACCTTAGATATCGATTCTTCTTTCTTTGACTCTTCAACATGTGGTTCCTCAACTTCTTCTTCTTGTTTATGCCCTTCCTTTGGATTTTCTTCAAGTGTTTCTATAGGATCTTCTTTTGATTCAATCATGAACTCTTCAGTTTACGTGTCAAGAGGTACTACAATTTGTTTCCATGCAATTATTTTTTCATGTGCCTCCTTGGGCCCTTCCCTCTTAATAAGAGAAATATCCTACATGTAATTTTCTTTTTCTTGTACCACAACCTCAAAAACTTATTTTGCACATTCATATTAATTGTACCAATTGATTCCATCCAAGGATGTCCCAGAAAAATATCCATATCATCCATATCTATAGCATAAAAATCTAAATGCAACACATATTTATCCATGGTAATCTTCAAATCTTTAAAAATTTGAATATTTTCAACTTCAACTTGTATGCTTTGAATATTCTTCGAGGGTACTTGCAATATTTTATCCAAGTTAATGTTGATGAAGTTATTCTTGCTACTAGCGTTTATAGAAACAATAACCTTCTCTTACTGAATACATCCATGAACCTATAATAAGAAGTTGTCACATGAAAATAAATCCCTAGTGCTCTTCTTATCCTTCTTCACAACATGAGACCACCTGTCTAAAAATAATTTTCCATATTCTTCGTCTGAAATATCCTTCTTCTTGCTATAGTGAAATGAATTCCACCATTTTTTGCATTGTCTTTTAAATTCATTCATACCCCAAATCTCCACAAGTTTCCCCTTAATGACTTCATATTTTTTTATGTATTATTCAATACTAGGACCATCATCTTTGCCATTAAAAAACATCTTGTTGTGAAATCCCAAAAACAGAACTAGGGTTTCAAAGAGAACCACTCACTTTTCAATGGAGCTCCTTTATGTAGTTTGGGTTTGAGGCTGAAAATGTAAAAATA
>JASDQU010506028.1:40283-53694 GCA_032191745.1 Picea mariana | reverse complement strand
CTCATTCTAGAAGAGAATGAGTTATTGGATTATATCAAGTAGATTCTTCTAGAACCAAAAGAAATAAGAATCACCATGCACATGCAACAAATGATGAAGAGAAGAAGTCAAAGGATGAAGAGTATGTCCTTTAGCCAATAATGCTTTCAAGCATGTGACCGAGGAAACTATAGAAGACAACTTGAGTGGGACAACATCATCTGAACTCCATGTTTTCATATCAAGTTTGATATTTTTATATTGTTGAAGTTTAAGTAAGTGTTGTAATTAGAATAGCAGTCTTTAGAGTTCTCTTATTGCTATTATTATCAAATGTTTAGTTTGGTATGATTTGCATATCAATAAATGCTTATTTTTCAGTATTAATGATGCGCTTGTTTGCAAGATAAAATTTATCTCTTATAGGAGATATTGTTGTCTTTTATTTCTTGTTTTGGGTAGGTTACCATGAAATAATGATTGGTCACTGGAAGAGTGTTGAAAAGTTTTATTCCTATTATTGTATTTCATTTTGACTCTTGCTCCTGGCAGGTCACAGGTGATATCTCTGAGAAGGAGCTAGTGTGACAATTGTTCCCATCCTTGTTTTATTATTATTATTATTATAAGAATGTTATTCTTGTATGTTGTTTTCCCCTGTTATTTCTCTTGTTCTGAGCAGGTCATGGGTGATATCTCTGAGAGGGAGCTATAATGATGGTTGTAGTAGGCAACAGATTAGATGGCCTCTAGCCAAGACATGGAGTAGACTATCCAGACATATATTTGTGTACATGACTGTACATAACCATATCATGAAGGAAGGGGGATGAAGTTAGAACCTTCTAGAAAAAGGAATACATTTGCAGATACATAGTATCTCATATGAAGATCGATGCAGCTCACCAGGAAGAGTCAGTTGCTTAGAGACTTTCATTCCTCCTCATATTCAGATGGAAGAGAGAGACACCTTCTAGTACTGGCATATAGGTAATTAGATCGAAGATTCAAAGGCTTTGAGGAGAAATGAGACCTCCTGGGAGGATTCCCTTGTTTCAGTGATAGAGGAGGAATCCATTCAGAAGGATTGGGATATAGATTATTTCCTTGGTTCCAGTAGGGAAGTCAGTGGTGACTTCCAAGTTGATATACAAGATCAAACATGTTGCATATGATAGCATAGAGTTGTACAAAACTTGATTTATGGCATGAGGATTCTCCCAACAAGAGGGAGAAGATTATGACAAGACACTTACTCCAGTAGCCAGAAGAAGTGCACATAGAGCAACCACAAGATACATGAGAAGGAGTCTCATGTCTACAGATTGAAGAAGGATTTGTACGGTCCTAAGCATACACCCAGGGTATGATATTCCAGATCAGATAGTTATCTGATGAGCTTGGGGATGGTTTCCCATTGATCCTACATGTGAATGACCTTTTTCTAACAGGAGATGAAAATATCATAGTTGGGTGCAAGAGGGAGCTCGCTTCAAAGTTCAAGATGAAAGATCTAGGTTTGATACATTACTTCTTGGGATTGGAGGTGTGGCAGAGATCAAATGAGATTTTCCTTAACCAAGGAAAATATATTGTTGATATCCTGCAAAGATTCAAGATGATGGATTGCATGTCCATGGCCACACCCATGACGATAAGTCTGAAGATACCAAGTGATTCATATTCATATTTGGTGGATCCCACAATGTACAAAAAATTGATTGGATCCTTGATGTACCTGGTTAACACCAAGCTAGACATATTTCTTACAGTGAATTCCTTGAGTCGGTACATGGTTGAACCTAGACATGCACATTGGATGACAACAAAATATATGTTGAGGTACCTATGTGGTACGATTGGATATGGATTGATATATGTCTTGGATGGAGATGTGAAGCTGTAGGGATATACAGACTCTAATTGGGCAGGGAGTGTAGTGGATCGGAAGAGTACTTATGGATGATGCTTCAGTCCAAGATCAGGTATGATCTCATGGTTGAGCAGGAAGCAAACATCAATAGCACTCAGTACAACAGAGGTAGAGTATATCACAACTAGTGTGGCAAGTTGTGAAGCAGTGTGGCTTCAGAAGTTTCTTGCAGGGATATTTGATCTAGAGATCAAATATCATCACATCTGAGACATGGTGCAAAGAGGAGCTATAGAGATCCAATATACATCCACAGATGAACAGATTGCAGGCATTATCACCAAGCTACTATCCAAGGTGATGGATAGATGAATAGCATCAAAAAAACATTCTCCCATATTGGTCATGTTGATTTGACCAAGGGAGAATGATACATTCACCCACAAGATTAGTCATGAAGACTTGGCTAGTGGTGAATGGCCCAGGCACAATATTTCTCCTATTAGTCATGTTTATTTGAATAGGAGTGAAAAAGACTCAAGGTGATCCAGAGACAAGTTTGGCGTGATACAAAATGTCCACCCTCATTGAGAGGGAGGTGTGTTGTTTTCTTCTCATGCCAACTAACCCCTATGGCCAAGGGTTCCCTATATCAGTCATGTGAGGTGATTGAAGGGGTAATGCACTATCGACCCTGATGAGAGAAGAAACCTAACATGCATACTCGTGAGGACTATGGGAGTAGCTTCGTGCTACTGTATGAGACTATAAATATGGTTGATGGCATTGTATTAGTTTCGTGCTACTTGTTGATTGTTGCATAGTTATAGAGACATCGACTATGATTATGGTTGATGGAATCGTAGTAGTTGTGTTCTATTAGCTGATTGTTGCATAATCATAGGTATTACTATGGTTGATGACATTGTAGTAGCTATGTGCTACTAGTTGATTGTTACATAGTCATATGGATGACTATGGTTGATGGAATTATAGTAGGTGTGTGCGACTAGCTGATTGTTGCATAGTCATGAGGATTTCACACTATGATTATCGTTGATGGCATGGTAGTAGTTGTGTGATACTAGTTGATTGTTGCATAATCATATAATATTGTTGGACTTCATGGTGGTAGCTTGTGTAGCTATCAGTTGATTGCAGGAGAGAGACATTGTGTCTCTGGATAGTAGTTGTGTGCTACTTGGAGTGGTTGTGTACTAATTGGAGTGGTTGTGTACTACTTGATATTATTTATGTACTACTATGGATCGAAATTATCATGTTCTACTAGATAGAATTATAGTAGATGTGCACTACTAGTTGATTGCCATGGAGAGTACCAGTTCACATTGGGAGTAGCTATGTGCTACTTGATTGCAGAGGTTGTGACATATGATTCGAGCTATCGATGGCATTGTAACAGTTGTGTGCTACTAGTTTCTTGCAGAGTAGTCAGTGGACTTCTAGATGAAGACATCGTGAAAGATACCTCCCTAGATAAGAGGGAGTGTTGATGTTTGGTAGTTGTGGGAGGAAATTTCCCTCCTAGATGACATTTCTTAGATGCAGAGAAGATTCTGGAAGCAAGAGATCCATTGGAAAGATGTTGAAATACCCCAAAAGAGAATTCGGCGTAGTCAAGTGGTCAAGAAGACTATAAATAGGAGGCGCCTTAGCTCATTTGTTCACTCACTCACACTCTCTCATCTATACAGAAGAAAGGCACAATTTTGGAGAAGGTGACGCAGTTGTTGTAGTAACAGAGTTTCTTCTTGTTCAGTCTTTATGGTATCTATCTCTTGTGCGCTACTCTTGGTAGTGGTCTATTATCTTGGCATTGTGTTGTTGCTGCAACTGTGGTGGTATTTCTAGTTGAACTAGCCTTTGAGATAGGTTTTTAACTGTTTGGACTTGCTTTGTGAATGGAATCTATCTAATAAAGTTTGTTGGGTTTTCCCCCCATTTGGGGTTTTCCCAGGATAAATCTCTTGTGTTCTTTTTGTCTCTTGTTGATGTTGCTACTACTCAGTACATGCTATATATATGCTAATCGTAATTAAATAAAATAACACTAGTAACTATAATTCTCTGTAAATAAGAAAAATGTTACTGGACAAATTGATAAGTGTTGACACAAACTAATCTCCCTAACGTAAACAAGAAATTATAACAAAACATAGCAGAATACAAGCTTCTCCTTAGATTTCATTGTAATGTAAACTAGTTCAATGAGGGATAAATGGCATACCATTTAAACGTCGTTTGATCCTCGTTAGTGTCGTTCTTGCTCCATCCTTATATTTTTGGGATGTTTAACTTGTTAAGAAGCACAAAACAACACAGAGAGAGAAACGATATATCTATTCCAATGAAACCTATGCATAAGATCAAGACATTATGCAATAAAAATGGAGACACTTCTATAGGGAAGAAATGTATCACTGCATTATATTGATAAAAGTGGAGAATAAAACCTATGAATTGATGTTGCAAGGTCCCTTCCAATGGCCCTTTGCCTCAACACACACACCTTTGCTCCAATGCCTTTGATGAAGAGTATTCACAACTTGACTTGGGAAGCTAAAGCAAAGCTATCACAAGTACAATCTTCAGCATAATTATTCATGCATAAGCTAGCCTAGCCTTTCTCATGAGAGATACCTTCTTATATACAGTGAAGAAGAAGGGATGAAGGGATTAGCATGATCATATTAAATCAGAGAAGCAGGTGAGATCCACACCGATCGGAGGCCACTTCATCCTTTCGAAGATTCTATTATAGAACCTTCGAGAAATTCTTCTTTTTCCTTTGTTTAAACATCATCACACCCTAAACATGAGAAACCTGTGAGGATGTCGCAGGCCACTGTGGTGCAGCATGTGACAATCTGGCATCATCGCACCCTTAACACTGGTAAGGTGCGACGATCTCTCTTGATAGGGTTTTTCATAAGGAAAAGGTAATTTCACCTCTCAGGGAAAGTCTTATTTCTTCAATAGCCTATAGGGAATAGGAAAATGGTCTTTCTTATAACTGGCGATACACATATCATCAATGGTTACTAGGGTGACAAAAATAATGTGTAACAAAATGCCCCCAAAAGTATGAATTTGGAGATGTGTGACAGCTGAAATACTTTGTATAATGTGTGTGTCAAGAACAAGGAGCACATCAATCGGAAACCTATCAACAAACAAGCATATACATAATAATATACCATTTACTGAGGTAGACATTCCCATACTCAAACTACTAGTGACCCTAAGCATAAGTGTCAATTGAGTCATGGCCACCAATCATAAATTGTGGATCCATGTCACTATGATTCAACATAACCACGAGAAGTACAAGGCGAATCTATGTATCAGTATAGACTTATGAATACTCCATCGCAACCTGGATTCATGTGAAAGTATTCAGGGTATTCATTTCCATCGTCTCGAAGTATGAATCTATCCTTGTGATTACATGTGTCGAAGTCGAACATGGTAGAAACCACTTGATTACCGATCATTAATGGATATCGTTAACAAGTGCTAGAGAAATCACCATTGATGTCCATGACACCCAAGGTACTCTAGTACAATCCAATGAATGTGAATTAATGAGCTGAAGTCAAACACTCGATGGAATTTTCCAATCAGGGGCCAATGATGTGAACCCATTGTTGAAAATGAGGAAACCTGCCAATGAGGCATGCAGGTTCCAAGGTACTAAATTATTTCTAAGTCTAATTCTTGGATAATGAGTTGAAGTCGACAGGAAAAGACTCGTCATAGGAGGACCTTAATGTATCCCCCATCAATGACACGAAACATGTAACAGATTTGAATTAGATCAGAGTACAAAGTGATTCAAAACTGACTCAGGGAAGGCCGACATGGTAAGATTTTGAGGACTGCAGATGGTCAACTTGATATAAGGCTTGTTTAGGTTGAACATATCTTAAACATATGAACGACACAACAATTGTCTTGGAAACATTGACTCAAGGAGGACCCAAATTATAGACTTATAGATGATCAAATGAGAGACAAATGGATTTCCTAACCCAGATACAATAATGAAGAGGGGTGTCATGTTGAAGAGCGACTTAATTACACTAACACAGATACAGATATACATTTCTTTCCCAATTTCCCCCCACCATTTCTGGCGAGTACCTTTTTATTTTCACACAATCTTGAGGAGGATAACATATGATTGAAGTGTAAGCTCATCCTTTGGATGAGTCCCTTGGAGTATTTTTAACAAACCCTAGGAAGGAGTGGTTCGGTCCCATATGGGCCTTTCGATGTTTGTTTTATGAGTCCAAAGAAATAAAACTCATGGGTTTTTCATGTTTAGAGAGTCTGAAAAACACTTAAAGAAAACTCCAAAATGTCCTTTTTTGTAAATTATTCTGATGAGAAAGAAAAAGAGATAATCTATCGCTCATGAGACATTTTCTTCAAATACTTTTACGAGCATGAAAAGAACAAGGTCGCTCGGCTATATTTCCATGTTTAGGGAGTTTGAAAAGAGCTTAAAGAGGACTCGAGGGGGGTTCCTTTTTCATATAGCTTTTACGAGTCCGAAAAAGTGATAAAAGTTTACTTGGTTACATTCTCATAGTTTTACGAGCGTGAGAAAGAACAAAGACTAGGCTCAACGTTTTTTACTAAAAAAAATTAAAAGCATATATACATCATATGATTTTCCAAAAACACGCAAAAAATGATGAAACAGGGTTGATCCATATCAAAAATCCAATTACCAGACTTGTATCCTGTAATATTGACACTTTGAAAAGTTCATTAGGTTTTAACATAGGTGAAAAATAATAAAAAATAATTTAGTTTTAGGTTAAAAATGGTAAAATAGGTTAAATAAGTCAAAAACAAGTTCATTTTACCATTTCACTTGTATTTTCACCAAAACTAGTGCAAAATCCCTCTTTTACCTCCAATCTTTAAGTGACGATTCCAGAGTGATCCGTGGAAGATTTCTCGAGCCGTTTCTGTGAGGTTGGTGTTCTTCCTCACCTCTCTCTTTATATAGCAATTTTTTTTCAGTTTTTATGGTTAATTTTGAGTTTGTGGGCGAATTTCCAAGGGAGAGAGTGCCTCTTGATCGTCGCAGGATCTCCATATCGGGAATTGCGATGATCTAGGATCTTAGCAGGGTTTCACTGGTGGGGTGCGATGACGCCGCACTGTGGTAAACTTGGCCACTGCGATGACCACAACTCAAAAATAAAAAAGATAGAAAGAACTAGGGAAACTCCCAATTTTTTTATTTTTGATGAACTAATTCATCTTTAATTATTGTTTGGCAGACTTTCCACAGTTCATCATGCTTGAATGGTGGGAAAGAGAGAATGAAGAGGAATATTACATTGCAGGGATTGATCCCAACACAGTCATGACACTCCGAGAGTGTGGCTTGCTTAAGTTCCTCAAAGTGCAAGGCATGAGGGCCCAATTAATTCTATTGGAGCACTTAGTCCGAATGTGGGATATAAACGAACAAGTATTTCATGTTGGGGTACAAACACTCACTTTAGAGATCGAAGACATCTATTTCTTGACCAGATTATGTCGTCATGGGTCTCGAGTGTCACTATCGAGAAGCAGAGGAGGAGTTGAACCAATGGATTACTATGTCGCACAACAATGCGTGGCTGGTACATGGAAACATAGTGCGAAAGTTGCCATAAAATACATCCTCAACTTATATTTGAGGAGAATTCTCTATACCATTACCCATTTGGCAGGGAGTGCAGCTCCACACATGGCCTTGTAGAACCATTTTCAGTATTCCATTGAGTGCATGGAGCCCCGCATATTCAACTAGTGTGAGGGCCTCCTCAAGAATACGAAGAAACAATTAACAAAGTGTAGGAACGGTCAACTGAAACAATTTAGATATGGATCAATTTTGGTGTCCTTTTTCCTAGAAAGGGTCCCAGTTTTGTGCCTTCATCATGTGGATTGGGGTCTGCCTGCTCCACAAGATCCTCAGATGAAGAGATGGGTTGACTTGATGGCATGCCATGGTGGCATCCCAACGATTAAATATGGTCCTATCTTCTTCGAGTGGCTGAGAGGTCGGCTTGTTATGGTTGAGGATTATGCTTATGTCAGGACCGACTTTCGTGATGATCCCGACTTAGCACTACCTGAGGGTTCACAATGGGGAGACATAGGTACGAAGGAATTTTTCATTATATATTGTTTTTGGCATTTTAATTATGAAATTTTTATGTTATGTATCCAATACTAATCAAGAGCTCTCAAAAATGTAGATGTGGCACCTTTCATGCCTCTAGGGTCATGTCCAATCCAGAGACGTGGAGAGATAGGCATAGTGGCAGGTTGAGGAGTAGCAGCTGAGGATCTCGAGGAGATCGAACACAACCTTGAGGGATTGACTATGGACATCCATGACTTTACTGTGGATGAGTTACCTCGACGCTACCAACGCCATATTGTTGGCATTTCAACTTATGTTAGTCAACTGCTCCGTCATGTAGCACAGGCAGTGGTTTGTTATCATGAGAAAAATCCATGATACATATGTACATGAAGCCATGTGCTTCAACATTTTGGTCTCAGGACACACTTTTTTGTAACTTTTTGCGTTATAATACAAAACTTCTATCAGCTTACTTGTCTTTATGTGTTTGTGTTTATAAATTGCGCATATGTCTATCTAAAAACTAATTGGATAAAGCATATGTTAATTTATTTAGATATCTAGGAATGTGTTGATATTCAATGTAATCAAAATTTCTTTCCAAGAGGCGAATTCTCAAGTATACCCATAATAGTGTAGGGCTTCGGATGGAATAAACGTTGCTTAATTGCAACACCATGAGTTGAGAATCAAGACGTACAATTAGATGACGAATGCCAAATGAAATGGTGTCAGTTAATAACTCAATGACCACACTATATTCCGCATTGTTATTAGTTGCACGACCAAGGAAAGTACCATGTAAACAGATCAACTCGTCCGTAGGTGCATAGATTTCCCATGTAGTAGATGCTAGATTTTGAGTACTGCGACTAACACCATCAACAAAGAAAATATAGGGTAGCGAGAATGCCGACATCGGGAAACCAAGCACAAGGTAAGTTAAGCAGTTTGAGGGCAGAAAAAGAAACGAAAAAAAACACACTAGAGTATGATACATTAAAGTACAAAGCACTCATGCAAAACACTTTAAGCATAGTACTTCTTTAGGTAAAGCCCATTTTTGGGTTCACCCAAAGGAATTCCATCATAATCAACTAGTTTGTAATCCCCTTTCTCTAACACTCATTTAACAATATAAGGTCCATGCCACATGGGCTCAAATTTACCTGCCCCCAATAAATCACGATCTTGGTCATACAAAAGAAACAAATCGCCTTCAGAAAAAACATGAAGTTTAACATGTTTTTCGTATTGAGCCTTGATGTGTTTCTTCTAGGTTTCTATTACTAATGAAACATCATGACGAGTCTCGTCTAATTGCATTAAATACAAGATATGTTCTTCTTCGGCTATAGTGTTGGGGAGAAGTTCGATGACTAGCTTTAGAGACGGAATTTCACATTCAATCGACAAAATGGCTTCATTGCCATGCACTAATTGGAAAGGCATGAACCCCATAGAATATTTAACTGACGTCTGATAGGCCCATAATGCCGAAAAAAACATTGTATGCCAACTTGACTTATGAATCCCTACCATCCATCAAAGCATAGTGTTTAAAACTTTGTTGATTGCTTCAACTTGGCCATTGGCCTGTGGATAATAAGGGATCGAGTTTTCATGCCGTAAACCCAAGTTATCGGTAAGTTCATACATCATAAAATTGTGAAAATGGGTGCCATGGTCGGTGATAATGGCTTGAGGGACACCAAACCTAGTGATGATATGTTTGAATATGAAAAGTGTTGTAGTTTTCCCGATGTTATCAAATGTAGGGATCACCTCGGCCCATTTAGTGAAATAATCCACAGATACAATGATGTATCCATGCCCCCCGACCGAGTCAAGGTTACATGTCATGAATTCAATGCCCCATTTAGCAAATGGATCAATGGAAACTACAGGATAGAGAGGAGCAGGATGAGATCAAATCTTATGATTATAGGTTTGATAAGTGTGACATTTCTGAACTGTGAGAATGCAATCCTTGAACAATGAAAGCCATAAGTAACCAACTCGTAGGATATTTTGGGCAGTGGCATACCCAGACATATGACAGCCACATGCTCTAGAATGACAATCATTTAGTGCTTTCTCAGTTTCATCATATGTCATACATCGTTGAAACACGAAGTCAATACCACGATGGTAAAGGGTATCACCAAGAAAAATATATTGATGATCTTGATACCTAATACAACGATGATCTGCATGAGATATATTAGGCCAGAAAGTTTGGGTTTGGAGATAAATGATAATATCTCCATGCCAGATATTGTCTAAACTGATCAGAAATAGATATTCATCAGGGAAATAATCTTCTACCACATTTTATGTATCAATGGAGGGAAGGTCACATATCAACTCAGCAAAGACCAAATATTTCTTTGAGTTGGCTTTCTCAAACTCCAAATCAAAACCCTGGAGAATCACAATCCATTTGGAGTATTTTCCCCTTAGAAATTGTCGTGTAAGAATATGTTTCATAGGGTTGCAATCAGAAATAATCATGGTTTTGCGCAATACAATATAGTGACGAGAATGTTGGACAACTTGAACAGCTTCCAAGGGCAATTTCTCCACATGCATGTATTTGATTTTGGTGGTCGTAAGACTCTGACTTAAATAGTAAATTACATGTTCATCATGTGAATCATCCTCTTGGACCAGAACCATGGAGATGGTATGATCTAAGGCAACCAAATATAAGATATAATCTCGACTATAATCAGGGGGAAATAATAGTGGTGTGCAGGTTAATGAAAGTTTCAAAGAATCAAAGGCTTTGTTGGTAGTCTCGTTCGACACAAAATCATGACCCTTCTTCAGAATTAGGGTGAAACCTTTCGTTAGTTCGACATAATTGGGAATGAATTGTCGTAGAAAGTTTGTCTTCCCTTGCAAACTTTGGAGTTGGTGTAAGGTAGAAGGAGGAGGCAAATTGATAATGGCTTCATCCTTCAATGGATCCACCCTGATCCCATGCGTGGAAACAATAAATCCTAGAACTATTCAAGACTCCACACAAAAAACACATTTATGTGGATTCAATCGTATGCGGTAATATCGACATCGGAGGAAAATGGCTCGTAAGTGTGTCGGGTGATCTTGACGATGCATGGAATGCGTTGGTAAATAATCAAGGTAAGGTTGTACAATATGCTTAATATCATGAACAACATAAGACGAATCTCATTGAAAAGTCGCACCAACATTATTGAGACTGAAAGGGAGTTTAGGGTATGTGAAGGTACCTCAAGGGAAAATAAAAGTGGTCTTATGTTGATCCGCAGGTAAAATATTGATTTGATTATAGCTAGAAAATCCATCCATCAGAGAGAATATTTCACTTTCATCACAATCATCAACGATTTGGTTGACAGAAGGGGTTGGATAATTATCTTTAGGACAAGCCTTGTTAATATCCCTATAATCAACACAAACACAGATCATTCCTTGTTTCTTCATGACCGAAACAAGATTGGACACCCAATCAGTCGATGCTAAAGGGTAGACAAAACCAACTTTAAGAAGTTTTTCAACTTCGAGTTTGATTGCGGTGGCTTTTCATGGATGAACTGGGAGAAGTCATTGTTGAATGATTTTAGCGTCGGGGTATATCTTAATTTCATGTACAACGATATCTGCATCAATTCCAGGCATCTCTTCGTAACTCCATGCAAAAATGTCACATAATTCTTGGAAAAGGGCCTTGTAAGTTTGGATCTCATCGGGAGAACATGAGGCACCTATGTGAACATTTACCACAATTCTAGGCTTAATTGAAATATCTAGAGGGATGGTGGGTAAAATATTTCCCAATTTCCCTTCATATAAAACATCACGTGTTGGTTCAAAAACTGGGGGGAAATTAATAACTGTGGACGGATTCGAAATCCGTTGATAAATTTTGATAGTCTCAGGTTCGAGGAAGAGGATAGAACGATGATGCCCATCATCACAATGTGTGCCTTCCACAGACATAACTGCCATGATTGTTTCATCAGTGTGAAATATGGTGTGAAATGGATAAGGAGACATATCAAAGAGAGAATGAGGAGAAGGAGATGCTGATTGAATATATTGATAGGCCAATTCCACCGGACTTAGTGGCATTTGGTCGCCATAACGAAGAAATTCTTCCAAGCTAGGTATTATCCAAGGGTCATAGGACTCAGGGATTTCACCAACACTAGTCGAAATCATGTTAATAGAAGAGACAAGAGGAGGAGGAACAACGGGTGGTGGAATGGGGAAAGTACCCATTAATGATGAATCTTTTAAAAGACCCACACTGACATTCTCATAACCAGGAGGTGTTTTTTCTATGAATGGAACATTACTAGTGCGTGAGACAAAACTAAAAAAGGAAAGTTGATCTACCGTAACAACTTTACCTTGATGAGGGAAACATATCACACAGAAAAGAGTAGAAACAAATACCTGCATAGCATCGATCCAACTAAGTCCAAGTAAGAGGTTGTAATCGAGAGGTGCATCAAACACTTCACCGTCAATAGTAACTGGTTTTCCTTCTAATGTAATAGATAATGCATGACGAACACCATAAGGTTTAAAATTTGTACCATTAAAATATTTTAACGTGTTGTGTGACTCAGTAAGGGAAAGAGAGTTAATGGCTTTCCAACAGGTGACGGACATGACACAAGTCGAAGCTCCTTCATCAACAACTTTTCGACAAATATTCTTATTTTACACGATTACTTGTATCTGAAAAGATAATTGATGACGGAGTCTTGGGACGTGATCTTCCAAGTCAAAGATTATTAAATTTGTATCTCTAGGATCGATTCCAGCAATATCCTTTAATATTTCCTTCCGTTGAGTAGGACAACTTTTAAATACTTCGAGAGCCAACATCGCATACGGTGCATGTGCAATATCTTCTACAATACTGTAGTTTTGAGATGCACGTGCATGTGGGTTAAATGATGACTTACGAATGACGCCCTTAGGAGGTGGATAGATGACTATATCAGGATTAGGTCATTCAAGATGAAGAGGACCATTAGGATATGGAGGAGTTTGAGCCAACAGAGGAGGTGTATCATCAATTTTCTCTTTAGAATGAGAATAATCTTTGGTTCGAGTAGCGACTGCAACTTCGCTTTTCTTGGAGTCACCAGTACACATAAGTACATAAGAGTTGGTAGAGGGAGAGGGTTGGTCATGAATAACCAGTTGGGCATGTTGTTAAGAAGGAAAAGGTTGTGACAAAATGACAGGTGTAGGGGGATTCCCAGTTCCTTGGAGGAATTTAGTGACTTCTGCACGTCTCGGACAATCTTTCGTGTAATGGTCCTCGCCACAGATAAGACAAGGATAATGAGGTTTTTTCTTTTCTTTATCATCGACAG
>JASDQU010506027.1:24685-35906 GCA_032191745.1 Picea mariana | reverse complement strand
TATCACACACTGGAAATTACCAAACTTACCTAATGTTTGTACCAATGTGAATTTAACTTCATCTCAACATAACTACTTTATGAATTTGGAACCAATCCCAAAATATTCTCGGAAGCTACGTGCTCAAGAGTCAAAGGAATCAAATGAACTGTATTTCAATATATCTACTTTAAGAATTTGGAATCATTGCCTCAATCTTTTTCGAAGTTGCATGCTCAAAGGAATCGAATGAGTAAGCATCGCTACACTTCATAAAATTTGATAAAAAGGAAAAAAAATAAAATTAAAGATCAGTGAGGAAATTACCTTCGATTGCAAGAGATATTCCAAATATTGAGAGATGTAAACCCACGGTCCTTGTTTTCCCTCACGAAAATCACTACACTATGGAGAGTAGAACCCAAATCAATCAAAGCAATGGAATGAAATTTACTGCAATTTACAACACCGCATGACTATAGGCATCGACAGTAGGGAGAAACCATCAAATAGAGAAGAATATGGACGAAGTGCACATGGCTTGTGGATTCCTAATGGCCTTGTAGCTAACATCAATGCCATTGTGGCATAGTAATTGTGATCATCAAAACCCTACCTGCAATCAAGCGAGGAAGTATTCATGGGGGTTGCAACATAGAGCTTTGTAAAACACTTCACAATCCATTTCCCAGTCCCCTTCATTCATGTCTTATCGATAAGCTTTGCACCACCATAATCACCCTTCCAGTTACCTCAACCAAAAATCTAGCTAGTGGATAGCAATGGAAATTCACACCACGCATTTGAATTGGTACTCTCTGCTTCAAGTGAAAGGTTTTACACCACAATGACGTATTTTAGCAGATACGCAATCCCCGTATGAAGAAACTTGGAAGACACCCAATCCCTGTACGAAGAAACTTGGAAGTTGTCGCAGTTTAAGTCAGTGAAAGAGAAGACACGCCAAGAAAACCAATCTGGGCAATTGTGTGCCTACTTCACATGCTTGTTGGGTACAACAAAAAAAAAGTGCAATACGTTTCATTTTTCCATAGGCTATGAACATACGACGAAAGGATGATAAAAACCCTCTCTTAAAAAAATGACTTTGGCATAATAATAATAAATTTTCTTTAATATTTTGTGGACCTTTGCATAAATCAAGCCATCAATAGGAGGCAAAGGACTTAAATAAATACTATATACAAAGGAAATATGATGAAATGATACTTTCATTTTAGGTGGAGCGAAAGTGAGATAGATGAAAACGAAGCAAAACTCTAAAAGAACATTGATGGCATTGACAACCATAACAACCACAATATCCCACCCATTATTGATTAGCAGTGATCCATACAACGTGTAGAGAGATAGTTGAAAATCCCATTACTTAGGGAAAGCCTGAGAAACTATCTGTAGTTCTCTTTTCTATCATGCTCTTCAATGTAGTACTGTTGTCGAATATTAAAAAATAAGATGTTGAACGTTATACATTATATTCAATATTGAATAGGCTTAGTTGAAACATTTTATACTTACGTTGATGCACCATACATAAGAAAAGCGAAGGCACTTCCTATAATGTCATTGACAGATAAATCAAATAATG
Source organism: Picea mariana (assembly GCA_032191745.1). Lineage (NCBI taxonomy): Eukaryota > Viridiplantae > Streptophyta > Pinopsida > Pinales > Pinaceae > Picea > Picea mariana. The sequence continues at coordinate 34,318 of JASDQU010506027.1, read as the reverse complement.
TAATTAATATTTAGTTCATCTACAACCTCCCAATGCCATCAAAAATGGAGAAATTGAATCTAATATGATCAGAGGAATTCCTATATATGACTCATAGAAAGCTTAATATGTTAAGGGGTATAAGCGTCTTCACTAACTTAAAATGGAAATTACCAAACATACAAAGTAATTCATCATTTCTTTGTTCTGGAAACACAAAATTTATGTCTTAGTGAGGAGGTGGATTAATTCCTTTGCTTATAGCATTGCAGGTGTGAGCATACGAGAGTGTGTGGGTGCATACTTATACTTTGCAATTTTTACCTGCACGAATATTCGATAGCAAAATCTAACTTTATTCAGTGAGAGGCTTTTAAGAAAAACTTTTATATTAAACATCACTCAATCCTCTAACTCGAGTTTTCCAAACTGTTTTATCTTAAAAAAAAAATATTGTGTGTAGGTGGTGGACCCACATTTAAGAAAAGTTTCTCTACATTAAAAATGATGTGTACGTGGTGGAAAAGCATATGATGTGGGTCATAACAAGAACAAGTAAAGGATGGACAAAATGACACTTGCAACTATTGTTGTTTGTCATAATCCCATCAACCTATGTTCAAACCTCATGCCCATCTATTTGAGAAGATCTGCATCTAGATCTTGTCTTGGACCTGTAACTACTCCTACAACATTCTATCTTCTATAGTACGGGTTTCACATATACCATGTGCAAGATAGCATAAAATCGGAGGAATATGAGGGTGTTTGAGTCGTGTCTATCTCTCAACCTCATGAAATTTAATGTCTTCAATCTTTAATTCAGACAAAAAAATTCCAAACTCCATTTCCCCACTTGTTGGCAATTTTATATATTGCAATAATTTTGAGTAGCATAGTTGGGTAGGTTTATATTAATGAGATGGAAAGGGGAAAGGAGGGCACGTCGTAGGAGGAGAGGAGCAATAAAGCATCAAAATTGCGGGTTTTGAACCCTTAATTTCTTTTGCAAACAATAAGGATGCATGTAAACCTAAAACATAATAAAAATTTAGAAAAATTATACAAAATTTATTCAAATGCAATAGGGGTGCAAATAAAATAAACCTAAAATATAATTCAAAAAAATGAAAAGTACATAAATCTTGTTAAAAACCAATAGGAATGTTGGTAAACATAATAGATAATAGAAACTTGCATGGGAAAAAAACAACAGCCCAAAAAAATACATAAATCTTGGAAGAGACATAATAACACACAATTGAAGCATATTTATATGTGTGTAAATGCATTTATAATGAAGCTATAGGAAATATGTTTTAAAGAATATGATAAAATACGGGCGAAAAATAATGAACCCTCAGCATGATTAAAATACAGAAAATGCGTAAAAATATGATTGTTAGATTACAGTGGGGATGCAGATAACCTTGAAATTTAAAAAGAAAAATAAAATTACAGAAATCTCGTTCAAATACAACAAGGACGTCGTAACCCAATATTTTTTTTAAATGAAGAAAATAACACAAAATCAAAATAAACAATAGCACAAGGCACATGAATGTAAACCTTGGTAAGAATTAAAACATGAAGTACACATATTCCATATACAAACTAATTTTGTAACAAGGTAATGTTACACATCAAAATTCCAGGCTTGCATAATGTGTTGCATGTGGTGAAAACTTCACGATGTAAGTGTCGCAAGTGTCGCATGTGGAGAAAATGTCACATCCTAAGTGTCGCAACTAAATTGTCGCAAGTGTCGTAACATACTTCATACACTCTTAGTAAGTGTCACAACTCCATCGACACCATAGAAACACTTGCCATAACCCCTAAATCATGTTGGAAGGGAAAGCCCCATCATTTGGTAGTCAAAACATACCTTTCTACCTAGGATTTTGACCATTCTTGGACATTTAAGAAGACTAGTGCTCCCCTGCCTATGCTTAGGGAGCGTTGGTGCTCCCTACACCATGTTAAGGGGTCTCCATGGTGCCATGTCTTCAACTTTATGGGGGGCACCATTGTTGGTTGAGGGAATCAAGGTGAATCCCACCTTCTTCTAAGGGACAACTCTGAAGGTTGGGGTTTGTTTGGCTCGAGTCTTACTCCATGTCTCTATCTAAGGAAAAGAATCATAACCTATGGAGCCATATTCTAAACAAATTTCAAAAATACTCAAGGTGTTTGAGCCTCTCAAAGCCTATAAATTGGAGGCATTTCCACAGTGAAAGGGAGAAAGATCATAAAAGCATTATTATTTTGATCTTGGTTCGTTTGTGCAAGGGATTGGACGAGGAGAGCTTGGAGAGGTTATTGCAGCATCAATTGTGGTCTATAAGTATTCTCTTTTGGGTTCTCATTGAATATACTTGGCGTATTTCCTTCAAGCTTGTGTATTCTTGCATATGCTTGTCTATTGTTACTTTATTGTAGATGAATTTGTTTTACCTAATCAATTAAAGTATGAGATAATCGTTTCTCTTTGCTGCATATTGCAAGTATCAAGTTACGTGTGGGGTTTGAAGATCAAGATCACGGATTGGAAGCAGCAAGGACAAACTTCATAAAAAGGTACATCATGCCCTTTCTCCTTCTCTCTTTCTGATTGGTTAAAATTAGCTGCTTGGAAGAAGTTGGTTTTATGCTATGACTGTTATCGCATCCTCAGTTTTTCGATGTGTCCAATTTCCTCATCAAGGAAAAATAATTACCATCAATCAGTTATATTACTGTACACCTGATGCTCGCAACCAAACCACCCACAATATTCCATTTTTGGGGGACTCAACAATTACTTAACAAAGTGCAGGGGTGGTTCTACTGAAAGATTCTTCACTCATGGGAACTTTCCTTGAAACTTTCAAACTTCACAGCATATCACAAGGATAAATATGATTTCAACCACAATACATCAATCCCTTGAATCATCTTATTCTTGGATTGTACCTAGTCCTTTAGAATTTGATACACTAGGTGACAATATGTCGCTTTGCCCAACATAGGTTAAATATGATGCCATTAAATTTGCATCTCCTTCACTTGATGAGCATCGTCTGGTGGCATCCAATTCTTATTCATTGCCATCTTAGTTGAATTCCTTATCATCAGCCTTTGATTACATCCTACATATTTTTCCATCCGATGAATCTATTATGGAAATGCTTAGTATCAAAGAGTCACCATGGAATGATAAACACCACCACTCATCCTTTCTTCCGAGTTTGGATGAAATCGAGGAAAATATTCAATCTATTTTTCCATCTAATATCGTTGATAATCCTCAATCTTCGATACTCACTCAATATACTATCTCCGAGGGAAATTTAGGAAATATATCGCAAACCATCAATGAGACATATCAGAAAAAGAGGGTGTCATGGAACATATAAAATTAGGTGCGACCTTTTCAACCGAAGAAATTCAAGATTACACTGCCTTATTTAAATAATTCCATGATGTTTTTACTTCGAGCTACGAAGAAATGCCAGTAATCGATTCTTCGATCGTTCTGCATGAAATCAAAACGTATTGTGAAGCTAAACCTGTATGACAGAAACTTCGCCTTGTTCATCCTAAGAAAACTACAACAATAAAGGCAGAAGTAGAAAAATGATTGAAATCTGGTTTCATTTACCCCATACCTCTGACCGAATGGGTTTCCAACATCATTCTAGTCACAAAGAAGAAAGGGACAATTCAAGTTTGTGTCGACTATAGGGATCTCAATAAGGCTTGTCTGAAAGACAATTACCCTACACCCTCCATCGACCAAATTATCGATAATTGCATTGAAAGCGTCATCTTCTGTTTTATGGATGGCTTCTCAGGCTATAACTAGATATGTATTTTATCGGTTAATCAACATAAGACAACTTTCATCTACCCATGGGGAACCTTCGCTTATCGTAAGCTACCCTTTCGCCTTAAAAATGTTGGCACCACTTTTCAGTGGGCTATGTCATACACTTTCCATGATATCAAGCATATTGTTGAGCCCTACCTCAATGACTTGCCAACTCATTGAAAAGATCATATTAATAATATGAGAGCGATTTTTCTTAGATGTTAGCATTATAACATACACTTGAATCCCCAAAAATGCATTTTTGTTGTGGAATCAGGGAGGCTCCTAGGTTTCATAGTCTCCAAAGATGGGATTAGGGTGGATCCCTTAAAAGTGAAAGCTATCCGAGCTTTACCTCCTCTTAAAATCATTACCCAACTCCAAAGTTTGCAAGGGAAGGAAATCTTTCTACATCGTTTCATCTACAATTATGCAGAAATCACGAAAGGATTCATGAGGTTGTTGCAAAAGGATGTCCCTTTCATTTGGGATGAACTTGCTCAACGCTCATTTAAAGCTCTCAAACATGTTTTAACGCATACACTGTTGATACACCCCCTAACTACGCAAGAGATTATATCCTTTACTTAGTCACCTCCTCTTCCACTATTTTCATGGTGTTAGTTCAAGAGGACAATGACGATATAGAACATGTGATATATTATTTAAGTAAGAGCCTTTCCGACCCCGAACTTCGTTATTCACGTGTTGAGAAGTTGGCTTTGGAAGCAGTTATTGTTGTCCAAAGATTTAGACATTACATATTACTTTTCATTACCACGGTTATTGCTAACTTGAACCCCATGTACCATATCTTGACTCGTCAAGTACTTGGGGGCAAATATTCAAAATGGATAGTCATCCTTCAGGAATTCGATCTCAGTTTACAAAATCTAAATCAAAGAAATCTTTGGTTTTTGCAGAGTTGATTTGCGATCTTCCCCATACTTACAAGGACACTTAGCCCAATGATTCCCTTCCAGATGAGTCATTATTCCTTATCAGTATGATTGATCCCTGGTATAGAGACATTCTCTTATATCTCCAGACCCAACGCTTACGCCCAGATATTTGGTGTGATGATCGACGTCTCATTCAACATCATTCAAAATATTACCTTATTGTTGGCGACACTTTATATCACCACGGTATTCATATTGTTATATGACATTATTTGACCCATGAAGAGGATGAGCATGTCTTAAATGATTGTCACTTAAGAGCTCATGGCAGTCATCTCTATGGGATGGCTACAGCCCAGAAGATATTATGTGCAGGTTATTTTTGGCCCTCCATTTTTAAAGATTGTATCAAGGCCATCAAAAAAGGCCCACCCTATCATATCTTTCACAGGAAAGCACGTACCCACCCTACTATGCTACATCCAATCATCACCATCGACCCCCTTTGCAAAACGGGGCATCGATTTCATGTAATGTAAACCAACCTCAACTGGGGGGAATGGTTATATTATCGTTGCAGTCGATTATTTTACTAAATGGGATGAGGTTATGCCTACATTCTTAAATGATGGCCGAACTGCTGCTCTTTTCGTATTTAATAACATCATTGCTAGATTCAGAGTCCCATGAGCTTTCATAATTAATCACGTATCTAATTTCCAAAATCAAGTGATGAGCGAGTTGCATACCAAATTGGGTTTTCAACATGAAAACTCATCCCCATATTATCCTCAAGCCAATGGACAAGTTGAAGCCATCAACAAAGTCTTGAAAACCATGCTTCAATGCATGGTGGGGTGGAACAAAACCAATTAGCATTTACAACTCTTCTCAACGCTTCGGGCCTATCGGATTTCCGTTAAAACTGCCATTGGTTTCACATCTTTCCAATTGGTATATGGGTTAGAAGTGGTGTTTCCAATTGAATGTGAAATTCCATCTTTAAAACTAGTCATAGAACTCGTGCCCAACACCTCTGTCGAAGAGGAACGTTTCCTATATATAACGAAATTGGACGAGACCCATCATGATGTTTCTCTCATTAACGAGACACATAAAAAATGTATCAAAACTCAATATGATAAGTCTGTCTGACCTCACATTTTTGCAAAAGGAGATGTAGTCCTGGTCTACGACCAAGACCATGACAAACTTGGAGCAAGAAAACTAGAACCTATGACCCTACATTGTAAAACATGTGCTACACAGAGGTGCCTACGATTTAGTAGATGATGATGGAATCCCTCTCAACGAGCCTCATAATGGGCTCTATCTGAGGAAGTATTATGCTTAGAAAATCTTGCATGTGTGCTTTGTACATTAGTGTACCATATGATTTGGTTTGGTGTGTCTTTACTTTTGCATGTAAGGGTTCTGTTTTATCTTTAGTTGCTTATACCCCGCTTTGTGCTTGAATGCACAGAGGCCAACATCTTATCCCATATATTTTGTATTTGTGGATGGCGCTAGCCGACATACCCAAAACTTAGCTTCTGCAGCTTGGACCATTTACCATTCTGGTGATTTGGTAAATTCAGGAGGGATCTGTCTTGGACCCACAACCAATAATGTTGCAGAATATCATGTTGTAATTTGAGTTTTGATCGAGACCGCTTCTCTTAACATATCTCAGACAATCATTAGTCTTGATTCCCAACTCGTGGTTTGTCAACCCAATCGTGTTTATGTTGTTCGCAATCCAATATTGCTGCATCTCTATTTGAGGGTTCATCGTCTTTAGAGGTCTTTTGCTTACATAGAGTACCGACACATACCAAGAGAACTTAATGTCATTACAGATTCATTAGCAAATTATATGTTGGATTGACATCTCACACATAGATGAATATTCAAAATCATAAAGTATAAATAAAAAAATATCACATCATTTGAAAAATAAAAATAATATATATATATATATATATATATATATGTGTGTGTGTGTGTGTGTGTGTGTGTGTGTGTGTGTGTGTGTGTTGTTCGCAATCCAATATTGTTGCATCTCTATTTGAGGGTTTGTCGTCTTTAGAGGTCTTTTGCTTACATAGAGTACCGACACATACCAAGAGAACTTAATGTCATCACAGATTCATTAGCAAATTATATGTTGGATTGACATCTCACACATAGATGAATATTCAAAATCATAAAGTATAAATAAAAAAATATCACATCATTTGAAAATAAAATAATATATATATATATATATATATATATATATATATATATATATAGTTTTGGACAATGTTACCTTAGAAGTCCATCCTCGCATAAGGATAGTCCTCCAGCATCACAATCTACCTCCTCCACCATGCGAAGAAATCAACAGTAAAAGAAAAATATGAGGGCTCGTTCCCTAACCGAGGTGAAAGGATCGTCCACCTTTCCATCCTAGGCTTGGATACATGATGCTCTATCAAAGAAATCTGAGGCCACATCATAGGTACTCGTTCCAGGAAGAATGATACCGAGAATTATCTATACCCAAATTGTTTATGCCTTTTTGTTCTACATCTGGAAATATGATCTTTGACATTTGCTATAAATCATGCACACCAATTGAAGATCTTCAGCCCAAAACACTCAACTGTGTATGCCATTTGTAATTTGGAATCCAAGTGATGACCGCTACTTCCTGCCAGTTTGGTGATGGTGAATAGGAGATATCGTAATGGAAGATTTCTCACATCCTTAATTGCAATCCTACCACTTTCCTTGTGGGATCCCGACATACAAAACTGTGCTATATAATCATTGATCTGCAAGGGTGTAGCCCGATGCCTGTTTAAGATGATCAGTGCCCCTGTTTTAGAGAGCCTCGTTAGAAAGTATACATCCTCGATTTCAATCTCTAAAAGTTGAGATCCCACTCGAAAATCCTGCTCATCAACATCTCATAACCCAATTAGATGCTCCAGGAGAAGTATCTCCTTTCGCATGTTCTATATTTTGAAAATTTCCAGTAAACCACAATTTAAGAGCGTTGCCCTTGCTTGAGGATCATGCAATGCACCCATATCATCATTTTTCATGTTCTCTTTCCTTCCACTTGAGCATCCTAGCTATTAAAATTCATGCAAAACATCATTGAAGATCATAAGTTAAGATCCCAAGTCAAAAGAATGCTTTTTATTGGGCTTAAAGACAAGAAAAAAATTCATTTTTGCACCTAGCACCCCCCCTCGTAGACTATTTCAGAGAGTTGGTGCACCTTATACGCAAGCACCAGGGTGCCAAAATCTGGGATGGCACCCCTCCCAATACCTTCGGGGAGAGCCACCCTAGTAAAGCGCCATGGGGGTTCTTAAGGGGTCCAAAATAGCTGAAAAAATGCATAAAAATCAAAATAGAAGCATGGAAATGGAATAGAGGGATCGAACTACCAACTTGGTCTAGACAGAATGAAGAGTGATGATCCAGAGCTCTCGTAATCGACGCTGGAAAAACTGCTCCAAATGGAAAATCTTCAAGTGAGAATGAAAAGTGAAATGAACTAGATTTTTTCACCCAAATGACTTTTAACCACTTGCAAAGTAGTTTAATTTTAACCTTTTTTTCACATTAATGTTTCCTTTTATTTGTTTTTTTCCACAATTTATGTTGGCTTTTAAAGGAATTGTTGACAATTGTTTTGCCCAAAATGTCTTTTTTATATAGGAACTTAGGAGGTGAAATGTTTTGGTGATCTTGCATTCCTTTCAAGCATAATTTGTCATTCTTTGAGCTCGCTAAATCATGAAGAATCGTCTGTTGGGTGATAGTTTAACCCATTTTCAGTCCTGATAGACTAACTATGAAAAAGGAATACTCTGACCTCTTTGGTTAGAAGGATTCTCCTTCACATTATTTTATGCTTTTTCGAGCCTTGGAGACTAAAATTACGAAAAAGAACATCCACAGAGTTTTCTTTAAGTTATTTTTGTTGGATTACTGAGAGGGGGGGTGAATCAATAATAGAGAAATCCAATCCTTTTTAACCACAATATGCAAGTGTTATATCAATGTATAATTATCATCCAATAGTTGCAGAGTAAATAAACAATGAACAAATGAGCAATCGTACACATACACAGTACACCGGTGTTTTTACATGGAAACCCAAAGTGAGAGAAAACCACTTAATACTTTTTCTTATATGTCTTTAAGAACTACATTAATTGGAAGCACCAACTTCCTTAGTTTTCCAGCTGCAACTGGAAGGAGGCTCCAACCCCCAAGTTTCTTAGGCTACAACCTGAGGGAAGCTCCAACTCCCCAATTCTCTGGCTACAACTAGAAGGAGGCTCCAACCCCTTATGTTCTCCAACTACAACCGGGAGGTGGCTACAACCACCTGTCCTTGCCCCATCCAACCTTCCTAACGTATAAGTAGAATGATGGAACCATTGTCACACTATCACTGTGAGATATACTGTTGTAAACATGTACCAATCAACCTGCACCAAACAACTTGTACCAATAACCTGAACCATGCATCAACCTGTACCTCAACCTGTAATCAACCTGTACCATAAACAAGTGCATCAACCATGAACCAACCTGTACCATAAACAAGTGCATCAACCATGAATCAACCTGTACCAAACAACATGTAATCAACCTGTACCATAAACATGTGCATCAACAATACATCAACCTATACCTCAACATGTACCATGAACAAGTGCATCAACCATGCACCAAACCTATATAAATAACATGTCACAACAACTTGTCCAAACAACCTATCACAACAACCCATCTCATCAATCTTATCAACCAAATCGGTTCTACTCACCAAGATCAATCACCAAGACAACTCTCAAAGATGTGCATCAACCAAGCATAACACAACAACTC
>JASDQU010506027.1:5480-15743 GCA_032191745.1 Picea mariana | reverse complement strand
TGGTAAAGTGGAAGGATCACCCTATGGAAGATTCAAGGTGGGTAACTGAACCTGATATTTTGAAACATGGCAAAACAGTACAGGAGCTCATGGACAGGAGTCCATGAATATTTTTGGCCAGAGGAGTATGATGCAAGAGCATCGCTATCACATCAAAAGGAAGCGGACATGGAATCATAATCGACACCTCAACACATCGAAGGAGCGAAACCGACCTTAAACAACTTGGTAGCGGTGTGAAGATCTTTTTGATTCTCTTGTTAATTTATTAACTGAATGTAAAGTCGGGCCACCATTTGAAATGACAGAATGATTGTAAATCCTTTACACGATTGTAATGTATTACAAGTGTGCGATATTAGCCCTAATTAGTCATTAGGCTGCATTAATGGAGTAGGTAACCGCTTGAACAGTATGAAATAATATTTAGGTAGGAGGAAGGAGAGAGAAAAAGCTCTAGGTCCTTAGGCAAGTTTTCTTGTAATAGTTTTAAGGAAAACCGACTGTAATTATGTTTTCTTCTGAATGAATAGAACAGAGGAAATTGACCCAAATACACAGTGTTGATACTGTTATGGTTTGACTGTGTTGTTATGTGTTTGTGAATGTATGATGTTCATAGTGAGTGAATGAATAATTGAATGAGTTCAATTGTTTCTCTTCTGTAAGATTGTGCAAGGAGTGCATGTAGAACGCAAGGAGTGTGTGTGAAGAAGTCTTTTTCGACTTAAAGCTCAGAAGAGATAGCGAGGAATTTTCATATGCAGAGTGTGCATATCGAGCGCAAGGAGTGCGTGCAGAAACACACTTTGTGTTAAAGTTTGAAAGCTTAGGAAGTTGAGCGTAGAGTATGCCAGGAGGGCGTTAGAACGTCTTTTGAAGAAGACACAGAGTGAAAGTGAGCACTAAGGGGCGAGATTTAAGTTTCAATTTCCAGAAGCTTAGGAGAAGTAGTGGTTTTAAGTCTCGAGAGGAGACACTTAGAAAAATTTCTAAGTTTTGAAGAGTTGAAGTTCTCAAAGGTGGAGCGCAGAAAATTGAAGTTCGAAGGAAGGACAAGTACGAAGGATTGAGCAAGATAAATCCTTCAGAAAAAGAATTTGAAGATTGGACAAGATCGAGGGTTAAGATCCATTTAGAAAGAGCTGAAATCTTTCAAGTCGTTAGATCTTGGAGAAGTAGCGCACTGGTTAGTTGCGAGGAGTTATTAGAATTTCACAAAAACAAAGGATTTGGAAGAAGTAGGGTGAAGTTCGTGAAATCCCGAAATCATCGGGACCGTCCATCGGAAGGGACACGTGGCAAGAGATCAACATTTCACTGACTCGCAGAGTGGAAAGGTCAAAGGGCGAAGTTGTGAGAATTTGCGAAACACGAAATCGCGACTTGATCACAGTCCTTGGCTGGAGAGCTATTGTGGACTGTTGATCTGATCCAAAATTTTCGTAATTTCAAGTATCGGGAGAACGGAGATGATTCACATCGGGAGTTTTGATACGCAAATTCCCGACGTGCTCGGAAAGATTGGCCCCAGGTTATAGCAAAGGGTCATATGGGTGAAGGATAAGGGAGGAGCTAGCATGCGCTAGGCCCTTGTCAGAATTTTGGGACTCGGGAGTTCGAAGGACGAAGAATCGATTGACTCATATAGCCAATACGCAAAAATTGTGATGTGCCTTTTCGGATAGGCGTGTGGTCACAAGGCGTGGTCACGTGGAGGAGACTTGGGTTTTAGCTCTTGTTCACGAAGGACAAGTTTTGCAAAGACCTGTGGATTGTTTCTTAGAGGTTCCAGCAGGGAATCGAAGACTGTTTCAATTCAGTCTTGAGAAGATCCTAAGATCGAGAGGTCGCGCACCCCTTGGAGAGAAGGGAGGTCTGCACCATAATGTTGATAAAAAAAAGCTCATATCACCACTCTCTACTCAATTGGCAAAGAGGAAGGCCTTATTTCCACGATCCATTTTAAGATCAACTAAAGAAACTTGCGCTCTACCTCATCAATCCTGTACCACTTAGCTTTCAAAGCAATCTACATTTTTACACCAATTTGTAAAAAATATTGCTTACCTTTGTGAGTTTCTCTAGAATTTTACTACAGGATGTAGTCCCCTCTTCGAACTCAATCTAAACATTTGACCCCACATATTCAACCAATGGAAATAATTCATGTACGAAGTTCCTCATTTTTCACCAATTGCAGTACTACTGTTGAGGAGTTCGTGATTTTCAACAAGCATGGAAGGCAAGTTTTCTACATTAATGATCCAGTATATGCCCATGATGGAGATAATTCCAACCAAAATAGCATTTTTCTCCACCTACTACACAATCCAAAATGGACCATTCCTCCAATCTAAAATCTAAAATGGATTATACCTAATTGGTTTTAGTGTTGTCTATACCTAATATTTGGTTATACCTAACATTTGAGATTTGGTTATATCTAATATTTGTGATTGCTTTAATTGTTGGAAGGCATGTATTTTACTTCATATTTTTGGGTTCAATTTTTTAATGAAATTTTGCTTAAAGACTATTGATATTAATTTAAAGTTCAATAGTAACAATCAATCAGGGTTAAATTTTAATTTTACTTAAATCAACATAAATCCACCTTAAACCCAAATCTATCAAGTACTGAGAGGGATCCACTTTCTTAAGGTGTATTTTTTTTATTATTATTTCATTCCATGTCATGTTTTACATTGTGGTGTAATTGTTTTTTTCTAATTGAAGTTTGAACCGACTCATGGGCTTCATTGGGCACTATGATGATCCTATCATCCTAGCATCCACATCATGGGGTTACAATTGGGGGAAGCTATAACTCGATTACCGAGTTAGGTCATCTAAAATATCAATGGAAAATTCAATGGTTGATTTTGTTGTTGGCCCTTCCAATAATTCGAATCAATAGGATTAAGCTTAGATTGTTGAAAGTGACCCATTATTAATTATGTTTAACTCTAAATTGTGCATTGGCCTTATTTTGTTCCTGTAAACTCTGAGACTCAGATGTTGCACACAGAATACATAGAAGGGAAAATTATATGATTCTAAAATTGAAAATTCAAAGTCCTTGCCTCTGCTGCAATGAAAAAGTAAAAAACTCTAAAATATGGCACATAAAAGCATGAGCTAGATCTGAATTGTTGCTAGTATTTTGTTTAATGCTTAAATAGTCTTATAATATTTTGTGTATTAAATATGTTTATCTTGGCATAGATTTTCATATTAGAATATATGGAGGAGATGATAGGATTCCACAAAAATATAACTACACTTTCAATATATATGCAAAAGATTTTCAAAATTATAAATCTAAGCATTGTAATATTATACATAGACACGACAGCTTGCCAAAAGTTGAAAGTCAAACTTGGTTGAACCATGATTTACCATAGCCACACTCAAAATAAAAAACAAGCAACATACATACAAAAGTTACTACACTCAAAAAACAAATGTATTCCCCTTGGATATCCTCTAATGAAATTATTTCTTTGATGTCATCTAAGAAAGAAAATACAAGGATATCCATGCTCAAAGTTCAAATGTATCTCAAAGCTTAATAGGCATTGATGTTATCACTGCAACTCTAGAAATCAGTGATAGCGGAGTCAATATGTTTTGGTGGGCATGAAATTTATAACCAAATATAAATGGGGCTTCATGGATTGGAAATGCAATGAGTTGAACACAACCAATAGAGGTCAAAGGTTGCACTTTTCATTCAATAGTTGATGGTGTAATATTCTTAATAACAACTCAATGCCAGTATACACAAACGCAGAGACCTGCTCATATAACCCTCATTGTGAGTCAAAATTGCAACTATCAAGAAATGTCTGAGAAATATACAGGGCTTCAAATAGAACGCTTAAATCTATGCAGATTAAAGATTTTTCCTATGAAAACGTGTAAAAAGTATTTAACATTTGCAACGTTTAGTACATTTACATAAGTATGTTGTGTATAGAAAATTAAAATACTGCCGAAATTTGAAATTACAATTTCGCCCTATATCACATGCTGAAAATTACCAAACTTTCCTATTTTTTGTACCAGTGTGAATTTAACTTCATCTCAACATAACTACTTTATGAATTCGGAACCAATCCCTCAATCTTCTCGGAAGCTACGTGCTCAAGAGTCAAAGGAATCAAATGAACTGTATTTCAATATATCTACTTTAAGCATTTGGAATCATTGCCTCAATCTTTTTAGAAGTTGTGTGCTCAAAGGAATCGAATGAGTAAGCATCGCTACACTTCATAAAATTTGATAAAAAGGAAAAAAAATAATTTAAAGATCAATGAGCAAATTACCTTCAATTGCAAGAGATATTCCAAATATTAAGAGATGTAAACCCACGGTCCTTGTTTTGCCTCACGAAAATCACTACACTGTGGAGAGTAGAACCCAAATCAATCAAAGCAATGGAATGGAAAATACTGCAATTTACAACATTGCATGACTATAGGCATCGACAATAGGGAGAAACCATCAAACAAAGAAGAATATGGATGAAGCGCACATGGCTTGTGGATTCCTAATGGCCTTGTAGCTAACATCAATGCCATTGTGGCAAGGTAATTGTGATCATCAAAACCCTACCTGCAATCAAGCGAGGAAGTATTCATGGGGGTTGCAACAGAGAGCTTTGTAATACACTTCACAATCCATTTCCCAGTCCCATTCATTCATGTCTTATCCACAAGCTTTCCACCACCATAATCACCCTTCCAATTACCTCAACCAAAAATCTAGCTAGCAGATAGCAATGGAAATTCACACCACACATCTGAATTGGTACTCTCTACTTCAAGTGAAAGGTTTTACACCACATTGACGTATTTTAGCAGATACCCAATCCTCGTATGAAGAAACTTGGAAGACACCCAATCCCTGTACGAAGAAACTTGGAAGTCGTCGCAGTTTGAGTCAGTGAAAGAGAAGACACACCAAGAAAACGAATATGGGCAATTGTGTGCCTACTTCACATGCTTGTTGGGTACAACAACAAAAAAAGTGCAATACGTGTCATTTTTCCATAGGCTATGAACATACGACGAAAGGATGAGAAAAACCCTCTCTTAAAAAAATGCCTTTGGCATAATAATAATAATTTTGCTTTAATATTTTGTGGACCTTTGCATAAATCAAGCCATTAATAGGAGGCAAAGGACTTAAATAAATACTATATACAACGGAAATATGATGAAATGATACTTTCGTTTTAGGTGGAGCGAAAGTGAGATAGATGAAAACGAAGCAAAACTCTAAAAGAACGTTGACGACATTGACAACCATAACAACCACATTATCCCACCCATTATTGATTAGCAGTGATCCATACAACGTGTAGAGAGATAGTTGAAAATCACCATTACTTAGGGAAAGCCTGAGAAACTATCTGTAGTTCTCTTTTCTATCATGCTCTTGAACGTAGTACTGTTGTCGAATTTAAAAAAATAAGATGTTGAACGTTATACATTATATTCAATACTAAATAGGCTTAGTGGAAACATTTCATACTTACGTTGATGCACCATACATAAGCAAAGCGAAGGCACTTCCTGTAATGTCATTGACAGATAAATCAAATAATGTAATTAATATTTAGTTCATCTACAACCTCCCAATGCCATCCAAAATGGAGAAATTGAATCTAAAATGATCAGAGGAATTCTTATATATATTTATAAATGACTCATAGAAAGCTTAATATGTTAAGGGATATAAGCGTCTTCACTGGCCTAAAATGCCAATTGCCAAACATACAAAGTAATTCATCATTTCTTTGTTCTGGAAACACAAAATTTATGTCTTAGTGAGGAGGTGGATTAATTCCTTTGCTTATAGCATTGCAGGTGTGAGCATACGAGAGTGTGTGGGTGCATACTTATACTTTGCAATTTTTACCTTCACGGATATTCGATAGCAAAATCTAACTTTATTCAGTGAGAGGCTTTTAAGAAAAACTTTTATATTAAACATCACTCGATCCTCTAACTTGAGTTTTCCAAACCGTTTTATCTTAAAAAAAATATATTGTGTGTAGGTGGTGGACCCACATTTAAGAAAAGTTTCTCTACATTAAAAATGATGTGTACGTGGTGGAAAAGCATATGATGTGAGTCATAACAAGAACAAGTAAAGGATGGACAAAACAACACTTACATCTATTGTTGTGTGTCATAATCCCATCAACCTATGTTCAAACCTCATGCCCATCTATTTGAGAAGATCTGCATCCAGATCTTGTCTTGGACCTGTAACTACTCCTACAACATTCTATCTTCTATAATACGGGTTTCACATGTACCATGTGCAAGATGGCATAAAATCAGAGGAATATGAGGGTGTTTGAGTCGTGTCTATCTCTCAACCTCATGAAATTTAATGTCTTCAATCTTTAATTCAGACAAAAAAATTCCAAACTCCATTTCCCCACTTGTTGGCGATTTTATATATTGCAATAATTATGAGTAGCATAGTTGGGTAGGTTTATATTAATGAGATGGAAAGTGGAAAGGAGGATGAGAGGGGAAAGGAGGGCACGTCGTAGGAGGAGAGGAGCAATAAAGCATCAAAATTGCGAGTAAAATTTTATTTTGAACCCTTAATTTCTTCTGCAAACAATAAGGATGCATGTAAACCTAAAACATAATAAAAATTTAGAAAAATTATATAAAATTTATTCAAATGCAATAGGGGTGCAAATAAAATAAACCTAAAATATAATTCAAAAAAATTAGAAGTACATAAATCTTGTTAAAAACAAATAGGAATGTCGGTAAACATAATAGATAATAGAAACTTGCATGGGAAAAAAACAACAGCCCAGAAAAATACATAAATCTTGGAAGAGACATAATAACACACAATTGAAGCATATTTATATGTGTGTAAATGCATTTATAATGAAGCTATAGGAAATATGTTTTAAAGAATATGATAAAATATGGGCGGAAAATAATGAACCCTCAACATGATTAAAATACAGAGAATGCATAAAAATACGATTGTTAGATTACAGTGGGGATGCAAATAACCCTGAAATTTAAAAAGAAAAATAAAATTATAGAAATCTCGTTCAAATACAACAAGGATGTCGTAACCCAATATTTTTTTTGAATGAAGAAAATAACACAAAATCAAAATAAACAATAGCACAAGGCACATGAATGTAAACCTTGGTAAGAATTAAAACATGGAGTACGGATATTCCATATACAAACTAATTTTGTAACAAGGTAATGTTACACGTCAAAATTTCAGGCTTGCATAATGTGTCACATGTGGTGCAAACTTCACGATGTAAGTGTCGCATGTGGAGCAAACGTCACATCCTAAGTGTCGCAACTAAATTGTCGCAAGTGTCGTAACATACTTCATACACTCTTAGTAAGTGTCGCAACTCCATCGACACCATAGAAACACTTGCCATAACCCCTAAATCATGTTGGAAGGAAAATCCCCATCATTTGGTAGTCAAAACATACCTTTCTACCTAGGATTTTGACCATTCTTGGACATTTAAGAAGACTAGTGCTCCCTTGCCTATGCTTAGGGAGCATTGGTGCTCCCTACACCATGTTAAGGGGTCTCCATGGTGCCCTATCTTCAGCTTTATGGGGGGCACCATTGTTTGTTGAGGGAATCAAGGTGAATCCCACCTTCTTCTAAGGGACAAATCTGAAGGTTGGGGTTTGTTTGGCTCGAGTCTTACGCCATGGCTTTATCTAAGGAAAAGAATCATAACCTATGGAGCCATATTCTCAACAAATTTCAAAAATACTCAAGGTGTTTGAGCCTCTCAAAGCCTATAAATTGGAGGCATTTCCACAGTGAAAGGGAGAAAGATCAGAAAAGCATTATTATTTTGATCTTGGTTCGTTTGTGCAAGGGGTTGGACGAGGAGAGCTTGGAGAGGTTATTGCAGCATCAATCGTGGTCTGTAAGTATTCTCTTTTGGGTTCTCATTGAATATACTTGGCCTATTTCCTTCAAGCTTGTGTATTCTTGCATATGCTTGTCTATTGTTACTATATTGTAGATGAATTTGTTTTACCTAATCAACTAAAGTAGGAGATAATCGTTTCTCTTTGTTGCATATTGCAAGTATCAAGTTGCGTGTGGGGTTTGATGATCAAGCTCATGGATTGGAAGCAGCAAGGACAAACTTAATAAAAAGGTACATCATGCCCTTTCTCCTTCTCTCTTTCTGATTGGTTAAAATCTGTTGCTTGGAAGAAGTTGGTTTTATGCTATGACTGTTGTCGCATCCTCGGTTTTTTGATGTGTCCAATTTCCTCATCAAGGAAAAATAGTTACCATCAATTGGTTATATTACTGTACACCTAATGCTCGCAACCAAACCACCCACGATATTCCATTTTTGGGGGACTCAACAATTACTTAACAAAGTGTAGGGGTGGTTCTACTGAAAGATTCTTCGCTCATGGGAACTTTCCTCGGAACTTTCAAACTTCGTAGCATATCACAAGGATAAATATGATTTCAACCACAATACATCAATCCCTTGAATCATCTTATCCTTGGATTGTACCTATTCCTTTAGAGTTTGATACACTAGGTGACAGTATGTCGCTTTGCCCAACATAGGTTAAATATGATGCCATTAAATCTGCCTCTCCTTCACCTGATGACCATCGTCCGGTGGTGTCCAATTCTTATTCCCTGCCATCTTAGTTGAATTCCTTATCATCGACCTTTGATTACATCCTATAGATTTTTCCATCCGATGAATCTATTATGGAAATGCTTAGTATCAAAGAGTCACCATGGAATGATAACCACCACCACTCATCCTTTCTTCCGAGTTTGGATGAAATCGAGGAAAATATTCAATCTGTTTTTCCATCTAATATCGTCAATAATCCTCAATCTTTGATACTCACTCAATATACTATCTCCGAGGGAAATTTAGGAAATATATCGCAAACCATCAACGAGACATATCAGAAAAAGAGGGTGTCATGGAACATATAAAATTAGGTGCGACCTTTTCAACCGAAGAAATTCAAGATTACACTGCCTTATTTAAAGAATTCCACGATGTTTTTACCTCGAGCTACGAAGAAATGCCAGTAATCGATTCTTCGATCGTTCTGCATGAAATTAAAACATATCGTGAAGATAAACTTGTACGACAGAAACTTTGCCCTGTTCATCCTAAGAAAACTACAACAATAAAGGCAGAAGTAGAAATATTATTGAAATCTGGTTTCATTTACCCCGTACCTCTAACCGAATGGGTTTCCAACATCATTCTAGTCACAAAGAAGAAAGGGACAATTCAAGTTTGTGTCGACTATAGGGATCTCAATAAGGCTTGTCCGAAAGACAATTACCCTACACCCTCCATAGACCAAATTATAGATAATTGCATCGAAAGCGTCATCTTCTCTTTTATGGATGGCTTCTCAAGCTATAACTAGATATGTATTTTATCGGTTAATCAACATAAGACAACTTTCATCTACCCATGGGGAACCTTCGCTTATCGTAAGTTACCCTTTGGCCTTAAAAATGTTGGCACCACTTTTTAGTGGGCTAAGTCGTACACTTTCCATGATATCAAGCATATTATTGAGCCTTACCTCGATGACTTGCCAGCTCATTCATCTCATTGAAAAGATCATATTAATCATATGAGATCGATTTTTCTTAGATGTCAGCATTATAACATACATTTGAATCCCCACAAATGCATTTTTGTTGTCAAATCAGGGAGGCTCCTAGGTTTCATAGTCTCCAAAGATGGGATTAGGGTGGATCCCTTAAAAGTGAAAGCTATCTGGGCTTTACCTCCTCCCAAAAGCATTACCCAACTCCAAAGTTTGCAAGGGAAGGAAATCTTTCTACATCGTTTCATCTGCAATTATGCAGAAATCACGAAAGGATTCATGAGGTTGTTGCAAAAGGATGTCCCTTTCATTTGGGATGAACTTGCTCAACGCTCATTTAAAGCTCTCAAACATGTTTTAACACATACACCATTGATACACCCCCTAACTACGCAAGAGATTATATCCTTTACTTAGTCACATCCACTTCCACTATTTTCATGGTGTTAGTTCAAGAGGACGACGACGATATAGAACATGTGATATATTATTTAAGTAAGAGCCTTTCCGGCTCGGAACTTCGTTATTCACATGTTGAGAAGTTGGCTTTGGAAGCAATCATCATTGTCCAAGGATTTAGACATTACATCTTACTTTTCATTAC
>JASDQU010506026.1:67337-95264 GCA_032191745.1 Picea mariana | reverse complement strand
CTTTTTTTTTTAGTAGAGTAGGAAGGCAGAGAAGAATAGAAAGAGTAGGTTGGATAGGAGAGGAGAGACAAAACTTTGTTGCAGTCCAAGCTCGAACACCTTGTAATTAGACATTGATGTTAATACAAATAAGTTTTTCCTGCATATGTGTTTTCTATGTGTTTATGTGTCTCTTATGGATGTTGTGTGTTCATTCATGCTATAGATGTATGTTAAGTTCCATCTAAAAGAGATAGATACATTTTCCTATCTGTGAGTTCTTTGATTTCAAGTTTGGGTTCTTTGAGGCTTCATGCAAGAGGTTGCATGACAGAATACTGCGGGTTCTGCAAGCCAGTGCAAGGTGTGCACTTCTGAATTCTGCAAAATTTCAGACAAAGACGTGCTAGGAGGGCACACCAGAGAAAGTCATTAACTCAAGGAGGAAGCCTCAAGGTTGTTGAACACCTTGAAAGAGAAACTGTGTAGAGGAGAGAACATAGAAGAGAAGCGGAATTGTTGTGAATTCTATTAAGGCTCTGCCAGGTGGGCATTGAGCAAATGCACAGAATGCATTGAGGAAAACTCTATTTCGAGTTCGGTGAGAAGACAGAGTCACTGAGGATTCTGGAGAACTCTGCCAGGTGGGCATTGAGCAGTTGCATAGGGTGCACATAAGGACTCTTTTCAAGTTCTGTTGGGAAGAGAAGTGTCAAGGAGAGACACTCACAGAGTTACCGAATACTCTGTTAAGATCAGTAAGGAGGGCTTGAGAAGAAGGTTGTAAGGAGGACACTAGATTCCACTTTGAGGACACAGAAGGGTGAGTCCCCTAGAGGCTCGAGTAAACAAAACTCAGGAAGGATAGTGCCTTAGCGCACCGAGTAAACACAGAGTGAGAAGAAGGTCGAGAAACCCTTTGAGGTTTCACAGTCGACAAAGCTCAGGAGGGATAGAGTTCCTAGAACACAGGCGATATCCAAAGGAATTGAGCTCGCAGAGGAAGTAAAGGTCAAGGCCTTTGAAACTTCAGAAAATATTCCAAGGGGAAGGAATAAGTTCTCAAGCTCAGGAGGAGTAGCGACCGTTGGATGAGAAGCAACATGAGCCGTTGATTCCCCTTTGGAGTGGAATTTCGGCATTTCAGCATTTCGGAGTTCGAGGTTTGGAACGAAAAATGGATTTTGGAGTCGCTGCATTGCGAACTCTCGGTTCAAAAAATCGTTCCAACAGTCAGATCTGGAGCACGGTGGCCTGAGAGTCGTTGGATCAAGGAGATGTGCATAGGGTTGAGTCCCTGGGAGGTGCACAGGAAAAAAGATCTGGGCCGTCAGATCTAGCACCAAGGACCGATAGTCGTTGGATCTGAAGGGAGGTGTGAAGGGTTTAATCATCGTAGTAGCAGAGGGAAGAGGACTCATCAAGTCCCGAAAGCATCACGACTTTCCATTTTGGAGGACAGGTGTCAAATATCCAAGCCCTTTTCGGCATTTCAGACACCGGGAGTTTGAGGATAAGGATTCGTGAGATAAGAAGTCCCAGCTCATGAAATTGAGAAAGCATCAGGTCCATTCATCAAGGGGACACATGGTGAGTGGTCAAGGTTCGGGGAAAACCCTGAAAGGTTCTCTCAAGGGGTAGTATTTCGACATTTCGGGACCCGGGAGGTTGAAGGAGCAAGAACCGTCTGCAGTCATAATCGCAAAATCGTGAATTCGGGAATCCCAAAAAGTGGACTATGGTCATGGGTAGATTTCAGCATTTTGGGGTCCAGGAGTTCGAAGGACCTAGAATCGTTGCGGCCTGAATCGCGAAATTGCAAAACACGAAAACCCGAAAGCATTCGGAGGCTAAAGGAGAACCCAGAGTCGTCAAGCCCTTTTCATCATTCTGGGAACCGGGTGTTTGAGAGGCCAGGCGTCTGGAGACAGGGAGTCCCGACTCGCAAAATCGCGAAACCCCGAAACATGAAAGGTGTAGAGCGTTAAGGGAGGATTCAACTGTGGAGTTGAGCCCTTTTCGGCTTTTCGGCAACTGGGAGTTCAAGGTCGAAGAAGTCGTGAGACAGGGAGTCCCGACTCGCGAAATCGCGAAACCCCAAAACGCGGAAGCTGAGTGCGTGCATAGGTTTTCTCAAGGCCTGTGCCAGTGAACTAAAGGGACCTGTGGATTTGCTCAAAGGGTTCCAGCAGGAGCCCAAAGAACCATTTCGGCTCAGGGAAGAGAGCGATCCAGAGACTGGGAGGTCAGTGGACCCTGCTGAGGTAGGGAGTCTGCAACAACAACTCTTCTATTGTTTTCTAGGCATATAGCTTAACTAGCCCCCCTAGAAGAACTGAAGGTTGGTTATGAAGGTTGGCTAAAAACGTGGGTGGATATTATTTTAGATGGAAATCTAGGATTTTCCTTCTATTTCCTCTGATGTTTTGTTGAACTTTATTATTGTTATAAAAAATTCTAAAAGTTTATACATGCAACTTTGTAAGCAATGTATTTAATTTGGCTTAAACTAACATTTGTGTTGTCTCTTCTATATTGCTAAGGGAACATACTCACACTTCTCATTATTTATTTAGTTGATAAGGGAATAATAAAGAAATCTAAGTAATCTCTTACCTTTCTTAAAGTTTCAGAAACTAATTTTGATCTAATTGTACATTAGCCATGATCATCATCATAAATTATACACACTTTTCAGTAAAATAAAAATATACCATTTTTCTAAAAAAAAAAAACTTTTAATTCCTTATATCCATTTTAAATTCTTTATCTCTTTCTAAATATTTTTATAATTAATCTAAAATCTTATAATTAAGTTATCTTTAATTTGTAAATATTTTTATAATTAATCTTATCTTTAATATTACTTTATTGTGCCACCTATCTCATATTGTAATTTAGTGAAATACATATGTAAAATTAATATCATGCTTCTTTTAATTGGTAATTTGTTTGGATAATAAATATTATGTCTTAATTAACTGTGAGAATATATTTAATTAATTATAAGTTTGTAAATCAATACTAAAATTGAAGTATAAATTATAACTGGAAAATTCATAACTCTTTACATACACATTCAATCTTTTATTCTTTTAGATATACATAAAAGAATGAAAGAAATATAAGTTCACTTTGTATTAACCAAAGGTCATTTTATATTTTCATCTCTTATTATGTTATATAAATAAACTAATATATGTTCACTTTATATTAACGTCAGTTCATTTTATATCTTTGATTTTATTTTTTTAAGAAAATTGTATTTTGATTTATTTTTCATTTTTATTCATGTTTCATAGAAATGGAATTAAAATAGATTAAACAACGAATTACAAAATAAAAATTATAAAATTAAAATAAATTAAATAATAATTTAATTAAAATTTTTATAAATTTTTTAATTTTAAATTCACAGACACATGTTATTAACAACATAATAACTTAAACATATAAAATAAATAATAATGAAGCTACAAATTCAACATGAAAGAAGACGACATCCAAATTACCAGAAAGGAACCCTCATTAAATTAAAAATCTGGACTCCAAAGAATTCTTGATTATTCACCCTATCAAAATATAGTACATTTCGATCTACCAATCCACACTGAGAGACATTATGGAAATTATTCCTGTGTAACAGCCACACCTAATACATCTTCTAAAAACAAAATACATACAAAAGACGTTACTGTTCCCCACACTCTCACTTAATGGAATATTTAAAACTAAATGTATAATAATGGTGTCAGAGCAAAGACTTTCCTTTATAGTGTAATATTTCACATACCACACAATCCGAAGACATCCTTGATCACTCCTACCAGGGCCAATCATCATTTCTGCATCTACATGCTTGAAGCGAGAGATCAAACACAATGAGAGTAGCCTAACACCATATCTCAGAGTCCAGTCCAAACCACGGGCTTTGATCGAATTTTAAAAATTGGAAAGGGAGTAGCGACATCTTTTGTCACATGATGAATCATAACCAAAACATCTTGTTTATTTTTTCAATAACGTGCTCAAGATAGCTCTGCATTTTATGGCTCACCATGATAAAACGATTCACTCATTGACTGAAAATTTAGTCTTTTAATAACATTAAAGTCGTGTTATTTTAAGAGAAAATAAATAAATTCCAAGCATTAGAAGTCTAACTTCACTTACGTTACATTTAAAAATATAATTATATACGTCATCGTGTACTGTTCTCAGTTACTTGTTGACCCGGCATGCATTCAATCTCTTCACAACTTGCAATCCGAAGACATCCTTGATCACTCATTTATGTATTTCAAAAAAAATCTCATGGAAATAAAAAATGGAATTAGAAAATGTGTGAAGTTAAATGATACAGATAAAAAAAATTGCAGAGGTTGGTAATTTTACTGAAAAGCTTGCAGACGTTGGGCACTCTATGTCAATGGAACAGTAGAGTCCAACCAAAATTAAAAACAAAAACATAATTTAAAATTAAAAAACAAAAAATTACAAATACAAAAACATTTACCTCGCTTGGTGGCCTACGCCCTACGCTCGGATTTTCCGACAACGCCTGGCTTTCCAACCACACCAACGTTCACCAACGGTCAATTTGCTTTCCAACAACACCAATGTTGACCAACTGTCATTGGCTTTCCAACAACACCAATGTTCACTTCGAATGTTTGTAAAGTAAGAGTAGAGAGAAACGCGACTATATACAAAATTGGGGGACGTTTTTTATTGCACAAATGTCAGCCCTGCATAGTTTGACTTGACGTTCAACGTTTCGGCTGAAATATGTACGTTTTTGGCCCAAAGATATACGCCGCTTTGAACAAAAAAGTGAAAATTTTGGCTTAAAAATGGATTCTAACAATGTTTCCACTCCTATTCTCACAAAAGTGTTACCCACTTTCATGAAAGGATACAAGCTCTGGGATCTTACATTAAGGAGAACAATGTACAGAGTCGAGATGTGGTATTCAGAGAAGTTGGAGGTAAGTTTGAGCGTACATAAATTGTTCAGATCGAGAATTATCCTAAGACAATGCAATTTGAACTGAGGAAAGAAGAACATGATTCAGATGAGTCAACTAAATAAGAGGAAAAGGTGAAACAACAAATTATGGTAGCAAGGAGGTGAAAAAGATAAAGAAAACAAGTCGAAAGATATAGTCCGCCCGAATTCCATTCTACATTCATGTTAGCTTCCATTCACGATGAGCTCAAGTCAGTCGATGAGGAAGTCGACTAAGCAGAGGGTAAAATCTGGAAGGACGCCCTCGTCAAAGAGATGGAATCCTTGCACAAGAATGAAAAGTGGGATTTAGTAAAGTTACCTAGTTGAAGAAAGCTCATCAGTAGCAAATGGGTATTCAAGAAGAAGATGAATGTTGCAAGATGAGTGAAGTTCAAACCTTGACTCGTAGGGAAAGGATATTCCTAAGTTGAGGGAGTCGACTTTGGTGATATTTTTTCCCCTTTTGCAAAATTAACTTCCATTAGAGTACTAATGTCTCTAGGTGCATCATTCGATATGGAAATAAAAAATATGTATGTGAAGACATTGTTCCTACATGTGGACTTCGAAGAGGAAATCTACATGAAACAACCTAAAGGATTTGTAGTAAAGGGAAAGAAATATTTGGTGTGGAGACTGAAAATATCCCTTTATGGTTTAAAGAAATCACCAAGGATGTGGTACCAAAAGTTCGATAGATACATCCTTAGTTTGGGATTTGTGAGAAGTAAAGTTGATCACTACATATATACCAAGGATGAAGGTGGGTGTTTCATATATGTAGCTCTGTATGTCAATGATATGTTGTTGATTGGAAACAACATGGACACAATAAAGGAGTTGAAGAAGCAACTATTCTCCAAGATTAACATCAAGGGTCTCGGTGCAGCTGACTTCACTCTGGGAATGGATATTAAGAGAGACTGGTCCACTAAAAGGCTCTAGTTGAATCAAATGGAATATATTTAAACAATTCTAAAACGCTTCAACATGTAGGATTGAAAAATGGTGAAGGTGCCAATTCCTGTGGAAGCAAGGCTAATTGTTGAACTGTGTCCAAAGACACAGGATGAAATGGAGTACATGGCATGTGTTCCCTATGCAAGTGTTGTTGGTAGTCCAATGTAAGCGATGGTATGCACTCGACCAAAAATTTGCCATGCAGTGGGAGTGTTGAGAAGGTACATATCGACACCTGGAAAGGAGCACTCGAAAATTGTCAAGAGAGTATTCGGGTATTTGTATGGAACGAAGGACTATTCTATATTTCACCAAGGAAGACATGGAGGTGACAGTGGTAAATTAAATGTACATGGAGATCTAGATGGACAAAGGTTGACGAGTAGATATGTCGTCCAGATGTTCGATGGAACAATAATTTGGATGAGTAAACAAAACCAGTCATAGCCTTGTCAACAACATAAGTTGAATACATGGAGACCACTCATGGGAGAAATGAAGGGGTATGGATGCAAAGGCTATGTTCAGAAATCGTGTTTGAGCAGAGAGATATGAAGATAAGTTGCGATAGTCAAAGGATAATATTTCTGGCAAAGAATCCTACTTGAATTATGCTACTCATAACCTACCCAACTTTATTTCTCAATATTTATCCTACTCATCGCCTACCTAATGCTCCGAAAAAGATTTAGAAATATTATATATAGGAGAAAGGTTGAGAACTTTATTTATCTTGTCAATCTTTATCCTACTCATTGCCTACCCAACTTCTCATACAATTGTTCTATTGTTTCCTAGACATATAGCTTAACTATCCCCCCTACAAGAAGTGAAGGTTGGCTACAAACATGGGTGTATAGTATTTTAGATGGAAATCTAGGATTTTCCTTCTATTTGTTGTTAAGTTTTGTTAAACTTTATTATTGTTATAAAAAAAATTTAAAAGTTTATACATGCAACTTTGTAAGAAAAGTATTTACTTTAGTTTAAACTAACATTTGTGCAGTCTCTTCTACATTAGTAAGGGAATATACTCACATTTCTCATTATTTATTTAGTTGATAAGGGAATAATAAAGAAATATAAGTAATCTCTTACCTTTCTTAAGGTTTGATAGACCAATTTTGATCTTAGTGTACATTAACCATCACCATCATCATAAATTATATACACACACTTAAAAATAATGAAGATTAGTTATGTAGTCCTCTAAACTGAATAATAGTTCCAACCGTCTAAGCCGAATATCATCATATATATTATAATCCTCATTCATTTCATAAATGTGCAACGTGGCTTTGCTTTGCTTTCATGGCCTCCACATGCTACCTCACCTGAGAGAAGTCGGTTTATTTAATTCTTCCTATTTCAAGTTGGTATCAGAGTGGGTCTCGGCCTCACTCCATCATTGGAGGGCCGAGGGTCCTGAAGATTCAAAAGAAACTTCGTGTTTGAGTTCAAACCATGGAGAGGGACGCTGAGAAGAGGCAAATCCAAAGAAAAGTCTCGTTGTTGGTTAGTGTTTCTGGTCATTTCATGCATGTTGAAGAATGCAAACAAGAGCCGCGTGTTTAGTGAAATGGTCATACGTCTGTCTACGACTCAAATCCACAAAGAAAATAAGGTTGGGGTTCATCCGTGCACAGATTTGAGAGACCATCTCGTGTGTTGTCCGAGATCAAGCTAGAGACTGTGAGAGCAAGTCGTTAATGTACCTGTGAAAGGTGAAAATTGGCATATGCAAGGAGCTGATCTGATCATTTGGTGAAATAACCATTGTGTCGATTAACCGATTGACATTGAATTCATTGCGGCAAAGAAATTTCAGGCCATGTAAAAAGGGCAACAACCAGCCATGTAAAAAAAAAGCAACAAAATAAAGAAAGTGCCACTAGTAAATATCCCTGAAAGAGAACTGTGTGAAGGTACCCTTTTTTTATTGGGTTAATTATTTACAAATATTAAAAGAAAATCAAAGATTGATCTTTGCAGTATATATTTTGAGAAGTTCGTCTTTTTTATTTTTGGTGGAGAAATATTTATATTAAAAGGATTGGAAAACCATGAAGTAGAAAAAGTTGGCCAAGGCATTATTTGAGGAGTTTTTTTATTTTTATTTTAAAGGAGGCAATATAAAAAAGTGAAAAATATTTCGTCACACCTTTGGAAAAGAGATGGAAAAGAAATTATTGGGTGAAATTGGTTCAAAAACCTTTGTAATTGTGAGATGATGAGATTTTATTTTCTTTGTAATAATAAAAAAATATTTAGAAGTATTGTTAATTGTTTGGAAGTGTTACTAAAGTATTTGGAATTATTATTGATAATATTTGTATTGAAATTCACGACCTTAATATAAACTTGAATATGAAGGTGTATAACTGGAGAATATGGAAAACACATGGTGATGATATTTATTTTGGCATTTATTAAGAAATTTTCCAAAAGTGAAGTAAGTTCAGTGAAATGAAGAAGAAGATTTCAACTAGAAGATTCTGCGGACTTGAGAATTGATCCGAAGAAGATTCCAGATAGAAGATTCTATGATCTTGAGAATCAGTCTGTTGTTACTATTGGTAGACTTGAGTAGATTGTAGAGCATTTACATTGTTTGACATGATCACTCTAATTTATTGCTATGCTCTACAACGAAATGAAGATGCAGACACAGTTCCTTTACTTATCATGGTGCAGACAAAGGGAAATGATTTGCTTTCATAGGAAGCGCTTGGTTCATTGCATGGAGGTGTTATAACGAAGTGAGGTGTACGTGCCCATTCCTTCGGACTCACACAACCTCCAATCTAAGAAAGAGAATGAAGAATATAAAAGGAGAATGCACCGTGGGTAAGCAAATGAAAATTAGACAGCGTCGAAGAGAGATGAAACAAATGAGGAGAAAGAATCAACAAGAAGAGTCATTGTATTTTGCAGATTAATATGATGTGTTTCTAGTTGCAGATGAAGAACCCATGCTTGTGGATCAGCATGCAGTGTTGGACTAGATCAATCAAGACCATGAAGAAATCAATGAAGAATTTGATGAAGTATATAAAATATTGATGCCAAATTTGTCATTCTTTTCAGGTATAAATTACGAACCTTGGGCAACTCAAATGAAAAAAGTACTATGGTTTGTAGATCTATTGCATTATGATCATGAAGGTTGTGTCAATTTATATGATAATAGAAGAGGTGCAATAGCATTACAACTTATTATATCAGCAGTGGATGAAAACATTTTGTCTAGTATTTTGCATGAATTTGGTAAAATACCTAGTGCAAAAATATTTTGGGATATTCTTGAAATGAAGAAGTGGAGTGAGAATATTAAAGTTCATGACGACATTATTGTTGAAAATGATGATAGTGTTGAAATATTTGTAACTGAAATCGCAACTGGAAATGGTAGCATTGAAATTGCAATGATTGATGAAGAAATTTTGTCTAATAGTAAAGTCACATGTCATAGTAAGGAAATTCCCTATGAAACAGTATTTAGTCATTTGGTGAATTCAAATGAGCTTGATGATGGATATAATTGTCTAAGTGTTGATGAACCCCTATTTGAATCTTTGGTAAATTTAGTCAAATTTGATGAAAACAATTCATCTCATGAAGAGTGGTTTATTCTGATGCGTGAAAAAATCTTATTGATGAGCTATTGTTTGGTGAGAAGAAAAGTTCATTTGCATGCACAAACCAAGTGAAAGAAAATATGATAGTGCATGGTAAAGCGGTTGAACACATGAAACAACTAGTTGAAGCTGAAAATGAAGATTATTATGCAATATCAGAGGCAAGGAAGAAAGACAAAGAAATGAAATCTCTCTTAGAAGAGAAAAATGAAAATAAACAGTATGGTTCTTCCTATGATTTTTCATATGATTGTAACAATGTTTTTGAGTGTGCATGTTTACAAGACAACAATTCATTTTCAATAGTGAATGATTATGAAAAAAACATGGAATAAAATGAAGATATTGATGAAAAAAATATTGAGTTAATTTTTATGATGTGGAGTTGAGAAGAAATCAAGTATTATTATGAATTGATGTTGCAACAGTCCATTGAGCAAGACATTGATGATTTTATCGAGAAAGGGAAGCAACCCACTTATGAGAAGTTGGAAGAATTTGCAAGAATTAAAGACAAACACTTCAAAGAACCTGCATAAGTCTTGAGGACAAAGAACAATAGTCAACCACCAAGTTTCAAAATGAAGAAGAACAAAGCCAAGAGGACACTGAATCATAACAGAGTCAAGATGAAACATGTTTGGAGAATCAAGCCAAGGAAGAACTTCCATCTGCATCACTATCTGACAACAAGAAAGGTCAAGATGAAATTGTTAGAGTCAAATTGTAAGCCTAGCTGAGACTAAGACCATTAGGCATGTTAGCTATGCTAGGCATTTGTATTGTAGACAATCTATTTCTCCATTAAAGGGGAGACATAGAAATAATAGAGATTAATTCTATACTCATCTAAATTGAATAATGATTCTTTCCTTCTGATATCATCATATATACTGTACTCCTCATTCATTTCAGCATGGCTTTGCTTTGATGGCCTCAAGGTAGGGTTTCTTTCATTCTTCCTTTTTCAAGTAAAAATATACCATTTTTTTTCAAAAAAATAAATTAAATTTTCTTTTAAATTCCTTATATCCATTTTAAATTCTTTATCTCTTTCTAAATATTGTTATAATTAATTTAGAATATTGTAATTAAGTTATCTTTAATATTACTTTATTTTCTACAACGTATCTCATATTGTAATTTAGTGAAATACATATGTAAAAATAATATCATTCTTTTAATTGGTAGATTATTTTAATAATAAATATGATGTCTTAATTAACTGTGAAAATATTTTTAATTAATTATATGTTTTAAAATCAATATTAAATTTAAGTATAAATCATAATTTGCAAATTCATAACTCTTTACATATACAATTAATATTTTATTCTTATATATATATATATATATATATATATATATAAGAAATATAACTTCACTTTATATTAACGAAAGTTCATTTAATATCTTATTCTCTTATATATATATATATATATATATATAAACTAATATATGTTCACATTATATTAACATAAGTTAATTTTATATTAACGAAAGTTCGTTTTATATTTTATAATCTTACATATATAAACTAATATATGTTCACTTTATATTAACATAAGTTCATTTTATACGTTCATCTTTCAAGTTTAAAGAAAATTGCATTTTAATTTATTTTTCATTTTTATGTATAAAAAAAAATTATTTTGATTTATTTTTCATTTTTATTGATATTTCATATAAATTGAAAAAAAACAGATTAAATAAAAACTTACAAAATAAAAAAATCATAAAACTAAAATAAATTAAATAATAATTTAATTAAATTTAAAAAAAAAATTTAATTCAGAAACACAATTCATTAACAACCTAATAACTGAAATATATAAAATAAATAATAATAAACCTACAAAATGAACATGAAAGAATAAGACATTCAAATTACAAGAAAGGAACCATCATTAAATTAAAAAACTGGACTCCAAAGAATTCTTGGATTATTCACCTCATCAAAATATAGTAAATTTAGATCTACCAATCCACAGTGAGAAACATTATGAAAATTATTCTTGTGTAACAGCCACACCTAATACACCACCTAAAAACAAAATACATACACCATGGGCTTTGATCGAATTTAAAAAATTGGAAAGGAAGTGACGACATCCTTTGTCACATGATGAATCATAACCAAAACATCTTGTTTATTTTTCCAATAACGTGCTCACGAAAGCTCTGCATTTTATGGCTCACCATGATAAAACGATTCACTCATTGACTAAAAATTTAGTCTTTTAATAACATTAAACTAGTGTTAGAGAAAATAAATAAATAAATTCCAAGCATTAGAAGTCTAACTTAAACTTAAAATAAATAAATAACTTCCAAGCATTAGAAGTCTAACTTAAACACTTACGTTACATTTAAAAATATAATTATATACGTCATCGTGTACTGTTCTCAGTTACTTGTTGACCTGGTATGCTTTCATCCCCTTAACAACTTGCAATGTGGGCACTGGGCATATCCGCAAATCATGCAAGCCAAAAATATTCGAGTCTATCTTGTAAGAGAATTATAGCATCTGTCTACGCATGCCATTCATACAGTGTTGAATTTTTGGAAATACAGAAAGATGTAACTACCATGGAGAAACGACGCATCGAGTAAAAAGATTCATGTCCCAAATAACTATTCCATCAACCAACTGTTTCCTGTATTTCAATCCTCAATGAGAAAGGTTACAAAGAGGTATCCTCACATAGTGATAATTGTAACGATATATACATTAACACAGTTGATATATTTCCCAATAACAAAAATATATATTGAAAATATTCCAAATGACCAATCATATATCCGTTGTGACTGAAGGGAGGATTGAAGACATCTTTTATATCTATTCATTAGTTTACAGCACACCGTATATGATATTTTTATTATTAATAATAAAGTTTGTGATCATATCACTTTTTCATTAGATTTAATCTACATTTCTATTTTGAATCTCTAAAGTGTTAATTACAAACGTTACTGTTTTAGAATATCTAAAAATTTGAAATAATATAGGTACAGACTTCTAAATATAGAAGAGAACAGTTATGGTGTTTCCGTCCATTTGGTCAAAATGTATGTTTTCACTAAACATGTGGTGTCTTTGTTTCCCTTATAAGATATTGTATTATCAAAACCCTAAAAACCTTTAAATAAATCCTTTGATGTGAATACGTATCCTACATTTCAAAACCCTAATGAAATCGGAGGTCGATGTTTAAAAATCTAGTATGAAAGGAGAAACAATCGTAGATATACATTTTGTCATCCCTTCGCCTCCTAAATAGGTATAAAATGTTGACTCTATGAGCAATGTGAAAATGAAATCCCGTAGATGGATGACTACGTCATTACTAAGCTACTCCTCTTATCGTATCGTATTAAGAAGATGTTTACATTATTAAGTGAGATATAGCAACACTTGCCCGTATTATAACAATAGAAAAAGACGAAGAACAAAAGTAGAAGGTAAAGAGGCCCGACTGCCCCCAAAATGCACCCAGATTCAATGTTTCAAGTGGCCGATTTGCTTTCTTCTCGTAGGAAGAGCTGACGTCTTCCTGCTTCATGGTACCCTATATACCATGCGTGAATGAACAAATGTGATCACTATCAAGTACGCAACATATTCCCAATTGGATAAATTCAACATCAATATTAAGTACGTAACATGATCCCTATTTGATAAATTCAAAATATCAGAAAATACATATAGAAGGGAAGCAAATAAAGTCAGCTAGTTTCGGTTGTTCTAAATGAGCAATTCAACACTCAGAATCAGAGAGCTTAAAACTTCTCATACCGATCCTCGGTATTTCACGGTCAAATTGCAAATCGGATGTTGGATAGCTCTGCTAGATTAGAGGGGTTTAAGCAAATCTGATTTCACAGCTGCACCGTTCACAGCTGTGAAATCGAGATCGTTCCCGCGAACTATCCACCAAGGCCTCCCGGTTCACTCTTCCAGCTGTTGGAAGATGCTTCATGGAGTTGAAGTTGCAGCAATGTTCACTTACAAAAGTTGAACTCAGTGCTTTCTACATGGAATAATCTTTATTTCATTATTTGCAATGCTTTCTACATGGAATAATCTTTATTTCATTATTTGCAATGTTCATTTCAGAAGTTGAACTCACGTCGTTGGAAGTCATCCGTGCCTGTTTGATTTGATCTTCCGATTAGCTGGAAAACTTCGTATCCATAGTGCGATTCATCGCCAAGCTGGGAGTAATATGTCAGACCAAAATGGATGAGGCTGCACTCAATTCTAGATTGAAATTCCATACTATGCAGAGATATAGAAAAAGTCTAGATTGAAATTCCATAGAGATAGATGAGACGAAAGTCTCACCACCACCTTGGGTGAGATGAATATCATACCACCACCTTGGGATGATAAACAAGTACATCCCATATGGTTGGATATGATTATATAACCAACCTTGATTGTTTGACTACCCACATAATATGGAAAAATGATTTTTCTACAATTTCTAGCTTGTTTTTAACTAGTACAAATTTCAACTTTTCTAATTTAAACTTTCCTAAAGGCTTAGGGAATGTATGGGTCACATTGTCATTCATTCATATCTTTCCGAAAGGCTTAGGGAATGTATGGGTCACATTGTTATTCATCCATATTGTAGTACATCAAATCGATTTCTCTTCATAGAAATTTTTGTCTCACAAATTGATGTTGAGTTTCAATGTGCTTCGATCTGGATGATGATTATAAATTAGATTGTTTATCACATTAGATAGGTATAGGTACTACTTCTCTTTCTCAGTTGGCACCCAAAGTTTGGGTTAATTTCGTCGTCCATTCGAGTTTTGCACTGACATAAGTAGCTACAAGAAGCATGTGTTGAACCGAGTTTTGGTATCATGCGTCACGTCGAAGGTCTACCAAATGTGTGTTGGTCTGAGTTTTAGATGCGTACTAGAAATCAAGAGGATGCAAAGGAGACATGGAATGTAGAGAAAGTGAAGAAGAATAAGGAGAGAAGGATATAAAAGGAAGTAAGAACAACAAAGAAGAGGTTGTTGCTACAATTGTTGTTAGTTTTGAGTCGATTCATTGGGTCATTACTGTGGCATGTTGTTGAAGAGCTCACTCTAAGTCTCTCTAGTATTGTAATGCTATGGTTCTTCCAATTGTGAGTCTAAGTTTGTCATATGTCTAAGGTCTGAAAGGATGCGCATCGCGGAATCTATTGTAAATATGAGGAATTATCTAATGAGGATACGAGACTCTATTGTTGTCAAGTAGGTTTTTCTTAATGTACATATATATGTTTCAAGGAATGAGAAGAATAATAAAGATACAATGATTTTGTTGCATCATGTGTTTCTCATGTGATATTTGGATACGTGTGTATTGTTTTTGCGTATTAATAGTTGTAGAATTATAGCTATAGAATGTCTTAATGTCAACCAAGATGGGTCCCGAGTGTTTATTCTTTCATCTGGATGCAAGACCAGATGGTCTCTGTGATCCTCATTGCATCGCATGTCAGAATTTCTTCAACCTAAGATGAAGATTGATATGTCGATGCTTTGGGGGTTTTATTGGTCAACTATGGGTGAGCCCTAGGCCTAACCTCGACATTATGAAGGAAATG
The DNA here is from genome assembly GCA_032191745.1 of Picea mariana. Taxonomy (NCBI): domain Eukaryota; kingdom Viridiplantae; phylum Streptophyta; class Pinopsida; order Pinales; family Pinaceae; genus Picea; species Picea mariana. The sequence goes on along the minus strand of JASDQU010506026.1, from coordinate 80,055 downwards.
AGCATGAACGACCCAAAAAATGATTTCATTATCAAGACTTGAATGTCTTGTATTGAATGATGAAGAAGAGAAATGAGGTTGTATCCATCTTGACGAAATTCAATATTGGTTAACTTCAAAGAAACATGGGTTTTCCCTACAGGAGACTCAAGGTATCAGTATTAATGTGAAGAGATGGAAGGACAAGTATCTCTACACTAATTTCCTTGTCTTTTGTACGAATGGATGCAAAAGAAAATTGCAACCAATTCTACTTTGTGGCCTCTAGAACCAGTGGTTTGGGATCAAGCCACACTTGATAGGGTGAAAACATTGGAAAAAAAGTGGGATCAATCGATTGACTTCTAGTTTTGTTGACTAAAGAAAGAATGTATTATTGAATTTTCAATGGATTACACTCATTCTTGAGATAAAGTTCGCAGAAGGTCCAAGTAATAAAATGTTGGAATAAATCCCATACTAGATAAAGATGTTGTTTGTGGAGAAAGGGTTGATCTGCATGGAGCCTTACAATATGGTTGATTAAACTCCCCTTTCCCTACGGGGGTGAAAGGAAAGTGAAAAAATGAGAAAGGAGACAGATGCATTGAGGAGGATCCAAAAGTTGTTTAAATGAGGTAAGGGATGTAATGGACTCGGAGGACCTCAGGAGAGAGAGAGATTAGAGATACTCGAGAAGGATTGAATTGACAAGGAAAGTGGAAAAAAGGACTAGAAAGAAGTTGGCTAGGGGCGCACCACGAGGATTTGGGCCCATGATGAATAGAAATTAGATTTCACTCAGAGGAAGTGCAGAAGAGTGTGTTTTTCTAGAGAGGAGCACAAGTGAGGCTAGGCCCACAAAAAGGTGTGGCATCGAGACTAGGGTGTCCAGTAGGGATACCATCATTAGTAGTAATGGTAGTAGTAGTAGTAGTAGAAACAAAAACAAGAGGGTCCCCGGTGATGAATCCTAATCCCCGTAGTTGTTACAGAGTGCCACAACCTAAAATAAGGTGCAGAGTAGAGGCATGGGAAAAGGAGAATAAGTTGGAGACTCTGCTAGTGACATAGAAGAAAAAATGGCGATTTTGTACGATGTATTGTTACACACTTAAATGTCACACTTAAGTGTCATAAGTGTCGTATGCACCTTACTAAGTGTTGCATGCACTTTATCAAGTGTCGTATGCACCTTACTAAGTGTCGTATGCACTTTATTAAGTATCACAACTTTGACCCCATGGAAGAACATTTTTCATTATCACTAGTCATTGTGGAGGAGAAACATTTGTCATGAGAAGGTCGAATCAATGCCTTTTACCTTGAGATTTTGACCATTTATGAAGGTCAATGCTCCCATTCCCTTGTATAGGGAGCATTGTCAACACTTTGTGATTATTTTGGGGGACTGTTGAAGTGGTTAGAGGGAGTTATGGCTAGCCCACCTTATTCTAAGGGTTAGTTTTGAGAAGATGAGGTCAAAGATTCAAGTCACATCTAGTGGCCCCATCTTAAGTAAACTAAATATCCATGAGACAAGCTGAATCTCAAGTTATGGAGAAAAATAATCCAACGTTTCATAAAATACTTCATGATGGTTAAGCCTTCAAACTCCTATTTTACGAGTACATTCCAAGGTGAAAGGAGGGAGAATCCATGAGAGCATCATAAATTTGATATTGAGATATTCAGCAGAGGGTTGGATAGGAAATCTTGGAGGAGTTGTTGCAAGGTCAACGTTGGACTGTAACGGATTCATTATGGCTTTCAATTAATATATAATTTGGCCTATTCCCTTCATGTTTTGTGTCACTTCTTAGATGCACGTCTATTGTTGTTAAAGTCATCATAGGTAGATCTAATGTCACTTAACAATATAGAGTAGAAAAAATGAGGTACTTCTTTGTTCATTGCAGGTTCTATCTTGTGCTTAGGAGCTTGGTCAACAAGGTCAAAGGATGGAGCAGTGAGGACAACCATCGTGAAAAGCTATCTCATCCATCTCTTTCCTCTTACTCTGATCATTGAACTAGGTCTAAAGGGAAGTTAGTGTCCATTTGTTTTCTTCTATCTTTGGATCAAATAAGGGTTCTTGATCCAAAGGGGGGTTTCACCTGTCTGTAGCATGGCCTTTACCATAACCAAAAATTGGTGAATCCACTCAGGAATGAACTTTTAATAATCTTTCCTTGGTTTCTTCTATCCTATTGAATCTTGTTTCCCTCTTGATTATTTTTTATTTTGATGCTTGAACTCTTCCTGATCCTTATTGAATCTGGGGCAATGTTTTGTATTTTTTTAACCACTTCTAGGCTTCAACACTCCCTTATAGTGGCTTGCAGAGCATTGAAAAACCTTTCCAATGCTCCATGTCAATGTTTTGAGGAGTATTGATCTATATTCAATGCCCTATCTACCTTATTACAGGAGGCTTATTTCCTTCCAGGGTAATTTTTGAGCTCATTTTTCCTTTGTTTTCTCAAATACTTGACTCAGATATGAGCTCATTTTACCTTTGTTTTCTCAAATACTTGACTCGGATATTTACATTGCAGTCCCGTCAACTTGATTTTGGCATTGCTTGATTGAATTTGAGTGTTTATCATCTTTTATTTCCTCTTTTGAGTTTGCGAATATGTCAAATTGTGAAATGTGCATGAATTCCTTGGGATAACCTAATCCTTTGGTCAAAGTCTTCCTTACCAGCAGTTTGATCCTCATCATGAAGTTTCTTGTAATACCCCATTTTTTATTCCCCATATTAAATAATGTAATTTGTTCATGTATGAAAGGTCGAAGTGCCCAAATCATTAAAAAAGGCCAACGCGCATAGGAAATTAAATGTTTTGATCATTATTAATTATAAAAATCATCGCTAGTTGCTAGACAGAAAAGGACAAGAGTTATAGGGGGATATGATTCCACGAGAGAGGGGGCTTGAGGGGATAAGTATTTATTTTATATTTTAATTACCCATTTTGGTTTTAATGGAGAATATGAGTTACATGAGATTCTTGGGGGAATCCCATGTGGTTATTTAATTCTAAGAAATATATAAGCCCATCTTTGGGTTGCTTGGGGGTTCATATACTTCATTTTGTCTTATATCTTCATTCACTCTTTCACCCATTCATCATTCCTCATTCATTTGGATCTTGGCATAGAAAATAAAAACAAGTTGTTGGATAGGAGCCTTTATTTTGTTGGTTGTAATGAGTGTTGGTGTATTCCAACCATGAATTAATGATTGCATATTTGAGATGCATTGGCATGTGGTATGTTTTGTTCACAGCTGCAAATCCTAAGAGTCCCAACATGGATATTCCTGACAAGATACATTGGAGCCTTGAAAGGATATTGATAGCATGAGGGACTTCATAGTAGAGAAGGGGGTCCATTCTCTTAGGTTATGTAGGCTGGAGAGAAGAGAGTTGGTGTACATTGGACTACTGTGTGTTGAGAAGCTTGGGAGAGTTTGAGTGATGACTGGCTTGGGGAGTTGAGTGACACCCTAGAACCGTCCTTGTGGATTCATAGCACTGGCTCTGGGGTGACTTTTTTTTGAGACTTCGAACATCGTTTCTATTCTTGGGTGGAACATCCTTGGTATGCATCCAATTGGTGATTCATTTCATTGAAGATAAGTTCTCTATGTCATGGTTTCATTTACGTGTATATTTATTTTCACTATGTATTAATTGTAATCTCTGAGATTCATTTTTATAATATGCATTCTTGATGTTTATTGTTTTGTATGGAATTATATTCATTTATTTTATGTTGTATCATGAATATTAATCTCTCCATGTGAATATTTCATGCTTCTTTAATCATTAAAAAATTATCAGAATTCAAAAACCGTTTAGAAGTGAGCTTTCCAGTAGCGTGCCAAGCCTGTGGGTGGATGGTTATGTTAAAGATTGGTATAAGAGATTTTGATTCAACACTGGATTTGTATGGGACATAAATTTTGTGAGTTTTTCGAATTCATTGTTGTAGATTTTTTTGTTATGAATTCGTGGGGGAAACAAAGAAGAACAGAGTAGTCAAAGAAGTGATTTATGGGGTTGATCTGTGGTTACAGTGTTGAATTTGGCCTTGGATTTCAAATTCATGTATGTTGATGGCGGCTATGAAGTTTCATGGATTGATGAACCAGATTAATTCAACCTAGAGAACTAATGGTTGAGATTGAGTCACAAAGGATCGAAGTAAATCATTCCTTAAAGGGCTTTGGGAAGGAAGTGTGAGAAAAGACTTGGAGTCGGGCATGAGTTTGGGTCTGAAGGGAGGACGCTGATGACACAAGCCTAAAATAACAAGATTTTTCAGATCAGTCGAGGCCATTGTAGACCATCATATCTTGTGGATGTTCTTTTGGAAAAGTGTTTTCGAAAGATCTCATCCAGAAGCATTTTGATGGTATCGAAAGGGAATATCCTTCGATAATGTCTTTTCGGAGTAGTGAAACTTCCACAACCTTATGAACTTTGAACAAAAAGTTATCACTCTATTGAGAAGGGAATATTCTTTGATACCCTATTTTCGAAGAAATTAAACTTCTCTAATCTTATGAACCCCAAATGATAAGTTCTGATGGTGTTGAGAAGGGAATATTCTTTGATACCTTCTTTTCAGAGAAGTGAAATTTTCCCAATCTTATGAAATATGAATGAAATTCTTTGAGGGTATCAAGAAGGGAATATTCATTGGTACCATATTTTCGGAGTGGTGAAACTTATCCAATCTTTTGAACTCCAAACGAAATGTTCTGACGATATTGAGAAGGGAATATTCTTCGACACCCACTTTTCGGAGTAGTCAAACTTCCATAATATTCTAAACATAGAATGATAAGTTCCTACAGTATCGAAAGGGGAATATTCTTCGATGCCCTCTTTTTGAGGCAGTGAAACTTCCCCAATATTGTGAACTCTGAATGATAAGTTCCGACAATATCAAGAAGGGAATATTTTTTGATACACTCTTTTCGGAGTTTTGAAACTTCCCCAATATTTTGAAATCCGAATGATAATCTATAATGGTATTGAAAAGGGAATACTATTAGATACCCTCTTTTCAGCGTCACATTTGAGCCCAATTATTTAGTGCTCAGAATGGGAACCTATGACAGATGGTTCATATCTCTTATGAATTGAAATCAATGGTGCTGATTGCCACATAGGAAAAACTATTCCATACTTTCAAAAATAAAACAAACCAAGTCTAGAGCCATTTTCTTATTCTTTCCATAAATAGATCATATTAAGTCATATTGATGCACGAGCATCATAAGCAAGCCATCAAAGCAAGCGCAAAGATGGGAGACAGTTGGGTTTGCACCAGTGCACTTTTTGGCGAAAAGTTTGAATTTCAAACGAGGAGATGTTAATGTAATAGCTAGGAGATATATTTGCATTTATGTTTTGGAGATTGTAAATAGATCACGAGCATTGCTCTCATCTGTTGGATAAGGAGGCATGTAATTATGTTGGATATAAAGTAGTTGTAGCTTTTAATTATGATGGGATAGTTTGAGCTGTAGGAGGGAAAACTCATAAAAGACACCCTCTCTTGTATCATTGTAGGGTATTATGAATTGTATGAATAGGAATAGGAGAGCAGAGGAAAGCAGATATGTTGTTGCTACTAAATCATGTACAGGAGTACTGGAATTAATACAAGAATGTTTTTATTCCATTTCATGGCGTTCTCATGGTAACTGTTTACATATGTTGAATGCATGTTTACAATTTTGCTTATACTCTCTATTATGCATTTTGTTTTAATGTTATGTGTGTATATGCTCGTGATTTCATGTCGAGTGTGTGAAGTCTATGAGAAGAGAAGAATGAGTTTCAATTGTTTCTCTTCCTGAGAATTCCTGCAAGGAGTACAGTGAACGTCTGCAAGGTGTGCATTGACGAAGTTCTAAGTTTTTATCTCAAAAAAAATTTGGGGGGTGGGAGAACGTTGTTCTCATATAAACAGAGCCGTGAAAGGTGTGCGTAGGCTGGTTGAAGTCTTAGACTTATCAACCTGGAGAGTAGCCAACAAACTACTGTTGCAAGAGGAGTGCACAAGGTTGGAGCTTCAATAACTCGAAGTTATTGTGGATGCCGCAAGGATTGCAAGAAAGAATCCCCTAGAGGTCCTTGAGTTTGCATGATTAAGCTTAGGAAGAAGAGAACCTTTGGAAAAGTTCAAAAGGGGATGAGGATCGAGGTCACTTGGTAGGAATAAATCTTAGAAGGGTTGACACTGGAGTGTTTGGGGAAGAATCATTCGAAGTTGGTACAGACGGTGGAAACGCTTAGGGGAAGGAGTGATGAACTTCCGTGGGCTGTTAGATCTTTTCAAACAGCAAGGAGGATAAGGCCGACAGTTATTTAGTAGAGAAGCTCAGGAGGAGTAGTGACCGTTGGATCTGGATCAATGAGAGTCGTTGATATTAGGCTTGAAATTTCGTCATTTCAGAATTCGGGCGAAGAGGAGTAAGTGACTCAGGGTCAAGGGTTGTGAATCCTGGAATCACAAAAAATTCAGGGGGATATCTAGATCATAGGATTCCAGTGAAAGGTGGTTGTCGATTTCATTTCAGGAATTGGAGATCGGGAGATAGAGAAAGGAGTAGTTGTCGGTTAATTCCCCAGTACGTGAACTCCCGAAGTGTGAGGGAGTGGGGACCCAGTCATTAGTGGAAGGTCATATCGGACGCATGAGCACAAGGGCTAGTGCTTGATTTGGCCCTTTTCAGTTTTTGGGTTTCGAGGTTTGGAGCGTTGGGTCGTAATACACCAACATCCCCGATAACGTGAAGTGTAAGGCACTATTTTTACACTCGTTGTTACACTGTGGTCGCATGGTTAAGGGAGATAGCACTTGGTGCTAGTTTCTCACAGAGGCTAGTGGGAGTAAGGACCTATGGAATTGATCATTGGATTCCAGTCAGGAATCAGAGAACCATTTCAGCTCGGGAAGTTGAAAGATCTGAAGATCGGGAGGTCAGCGAACCGTACTGAGGTGGGGGTTTGCATCAGGTAGTATCAGAGCCTACCATATTTGTTTCTAAAGGTGTTCTAGGAAAATCTCCCTACGGACAGGTAGATCTCCTCAAAGAGCTAGACTCTTAACTCTAAGACAGAAAGTGCTTATCATGGTCACTGACTTCCTTTTAGATCTAGGTGGACTAGTGTGTGAGAAGGAAGGAGAAGAGGGGCACCTTTAATCGATGTTTTTCCCTGTACGCTCCGAGTTGAGCTCCAATCTTTTGCTCCTCAATGAATCCTGTAGACAAACAAAGTACGACCACTTCCTACTCTATCAAGGTTAGCCCGAAATAGATCTATCTACTAAAGAGACAAATTCATGTGGGATTGAACATGAATTAGAAAGAAACAGGCCAAGCAAATCATATTAATGAGAACAAAACATTGCTTATAGTTGTAGATGGATTGCAGCAGTCCCTCCAAGTTCTCCTTGTCTATCCCTTGCTCAAAAGATCCATGATCTAGATGAAGATAGCTTCACCAATTGCTCCCTATGTGATCATAGGTCTTATGCTCCCAAATCACCTATGTTCCAGCACCACTTATGAGATCATAAGTCTGGTGTAATTCTCCATTTCCATCCTCCTTTCACCATGAGAAAGCTTGCTTATATAGCCTTGAAGAGGCTTTAACCACTTGAGATATCCTTGGGGAAGTTGAGGATTTGCTTCCTTCAATTGAGGATCTTCCCTAAGATCATGGATGGACTATGGATTCGAGCTCAACTGCCTTCTAAGAATGAAAATATCCTTCCCCCATTAATCTTAACCACTTAACCACTGCCCAGATTAGACAACGCTCCCTCAAAAGGGCCATCAGAGCATTGTAGCACTCCCTACTAGGATTAAGGGGGGTGCCAGCGCTCCTAAAGTCAATAGAGCTCCCCGAGAAGGGTCAAGAAATATTTATAACGCTCCCAAACAGCGAGAGGGCGGGCGCCAACACTCCCAGAAGAGGTATAGGTGAGCGCTCCCCTCCAAAAACCTAGTTTTTTCAATGTTTTCAGATGGCAAAAGGTTCATGACTTCAACTAAGGATTCCTCCTCTTCCAAATTAAGTGTTTGATGTGTGTTAAGTGTCTTCTTAATGTTGTTATAGGAATGACATAGGCATCATGACAGTATGCTTTCTTTGACACTTGCGACCCTTGTGAACAAAATGCGACACTTGCGACACTTACGATGACGACACTTGCGACACTATTGAAGTGAGTAAATTTGATGTGTAACAGATTGCCCCCCAAAGTATGAAGTTAGAAGATGAGAACTGATAACTGAAATTATTTGTAGACTTTCAAGCAAGGGTATAGACGCAGAGAACCTGACAGAAGCTGCACACAAACATCCAACAAATATTATGACAGGTTTCAAAACCCAAGGCAGGCATAACTATGCTTGGGTTATCAAGACTTGCAAGATATGGCCGCCATAAAATACAGTGCGGATCCATAATTGTATTGACAAAAAGGTATAGCCACCGAAAATACACTGTGGATCTATACTCTCATGACCAGGACTGATCGTAGCCACGAAGAATACATAGTGGATCTACAAAATGACAAGACATAGCCATGACCAATACAAAGTGGATCTATGTAACAATATATGTGTCATTTGTTCAAGAGAAATTCCATCGCAACCTGGGAAAAGTACATATCAAAGTGATCACTCAACCCAGGGTCTTCTTACCGATCCCAATGTAGTACGAATCTAACCATGTGAATAAATGTCCTGAAGTCGAACATGGCAGAAACCACTTGATTACTGGTCCATGATGTAAACCATTAACAAGCACGAGGGAGATCACCATTAATGTCAATGATTCCCAAGGTACCCTAGTACATTCCAACGAATGTGAATGGATGAGCTGAGGTCGAACATCCTTGGAATCATCCGATCAGAGGTCAATGATGTAAACCCACTGTCGAACCTGAGGAGGCCTTCCATTGAGGCATGTAGGTCCCAAAGTACTAACTAGTTTCTAAGTCTAGTTCCTCGAAAATGTGTTGAAGTTGACAGGAATAGACTCGTTGAGGGAGGGCCTTGATGTATCCCCCATCAACGACATGAAACAGACATAGAGATGTAATTGGTAGATCAAATGAACATGGACTGACATGGGTATTGAGACAAGATATTTATGATGGCTGACTCTCGAGGCGAATACTTCCCTTGAACACTGAGGCACAATGACAAAAACATGACATGGACCAAAACTTGACAATGCAGTGGATGTTTTGACTTAGGTCAGGTGACCCAAAGGAGTAAAAAAAACTCAAAGGATTGGCTTAGTGCAGAGGTTCAGCGGATTAAGATGTGCACAAAGACAAAATGCCATGTTCAAGGGCGACTCTAAGAGTTATTTGGTAATGTTGTCAAAAACACTGCTTGGCTTGCTTCTTTCAATTTTTCCCCCATCCAGATAGACGCGTACCTCTTTTTAATTTAACGAGCTCGAGGAGGGTAACACATGCTCGTTAAAACTCACCTTCGGTAAGTTCCTGTTCCTTTTGTTTAATGAACTGGAAGAAGTAAGGGTTTGATCCCATATGGGCCTGTCGATGTTTTCTTTAATGAGTCCAAAGATAGAAAACTCGAAGGTTTTTCATTATTATAGAGTCTGGAAAAACACTTAAAAGAGAACTCTCTCGGTTCCTTTTTCGTAAAGTAGTCTAATGAGACTGAAAAAGAGATAAAATATCGCTCAACAGACGTTTTCTTCAAATACTTTAACGTGTGTCAAGAGAACAAGGTCTCTCGGTAATCTTTTCATGTTTAGAGAGTCTGAAAAGAACTTAAAGGTAACTCCAAGGTTGTCCTTTTTCATAATGTTAGTCTCGCGAGTCCGAAAAATAGATAAATTATCACTCGAAAGACGCCCTTTCAAACCTTTTAACGAATGAGAAAGGAAGCAAGATCATTCGGCAACCTTTTCATGTTTAGAGAGTCTGAAAAGAGCTTAAAGAAGACTCCAGGGGGTTCCTTTTTCATTTATCCATACAGGTCCGAAAAAGAGATAAAAGTTTACTCGGATGCATTCTCATGTATTTACGAGCACGAGAAAGAACAAAGACTAAGCTCGGTATGCCCCCTGCTTGAAAGCTAGTGGCTTAACTCCAGAATGATCATCAAAGGCTGGAGACATTCCCCCCAAGATTCAATTCATTCACCAACTTTGAGGTTTTCACCAATTTATGTACTAGATGGAGAAAAAGGATACAGGTGGATGAACTGAAGGTTCAAAAATGAGACTTAACGAAAGACTCGACACGACATCTACGAGATCTGAAGAAAGACTCAACCTGAAGGGAAAGGCAATTGTTTCATTTTTTAACGAGCTTGACACAGGAAAAGAACTATGCTCAAGGTTCCAGGTTTGATCCCCAGATTGATGTTTCATTTTTTTAACGAGCTTTCTACAAAGAGGAAAACTATGCTCAAATCCTCTGTTTCATTTTTTAACGAGATTGCCACAGAGAAGAAAAACTATGCTCGTAGCCTCTTCTTGATCATGGCTTCCAAGAGGATAATGCTCTGGAAGGACACCATGTTAAGGGACAAAACTCGGTCATGGCTTCCAAGAGATCTTCACTGGATGGAAGATAATCACTCTGGAAGGAACACACGTCGAGGATCTCGGTAGGGGTAAGGAGATTAGGCTTCAGTAGCCCTACCAAAGAGATCACCATGTCAACTATCGAATCTAAATCATCAGAAGTTGAAATCATGGGAGACAACGCCACATAATTGACATGCGGTGGGGGCGATACTGTCTGCATATAAGAACCACTTAGGGAGGTAGCCCAGTCAGGACCGATGAATGAAAGTTGATCAATAGTCACAATTCTTCCATCGTGAGGAAAATATATCACGCGGAAAAGAGTGGATACAACAACTTTCATTGCATAGACATAATCCCGCCCAAGGAGTAAAGCGAAATCCAAGGGGTCTCAGACTACCATGAAATCAATAAAGACAGTTTTCCCTCCCAAAGTTACAAGAAACTGACTAAGGATCCCTAAAGGTTGACTGGTTCTTCTGTTAAAAGCCAACAAATTCTGTGTAACCAGCACAAGCTGAGGACAACCCAAAGCATGCCAAGCAACTAAGGAAAAAATACTAATAGATGCACCTTCATCTATCAACGTTTGAGGAACGTCCCGACCACAAACCTGTACTGTAATATGAAAAGGAATGTGAGAGGGAAGACGAGGTCCAGTTAGCTCACCCCAATCCAAAAGGATGGCCTCGTTACTTGGAGGGGGTTTCGCAGGAGAACGAGGAATTCCCCCCAGCACGGTAGAGTCTGTATTAACGAGAAAAACATGGGCAATATCCGGTTTACTCTCTAGAGGGAGAGTAGGATCGACCAATGGTGGACTTGAATTGATCACTTTGGCACTCTTCAGAGGAAGAGTGGGATTAACTGAGGATGTAACTGGAGCAACCACTTTGGCACTCTTCGGAGGAAGGGTGGGACTAACCGAGAAAGGGACTGAATCAGTCACTTTGTCACTCTTCAACGGAAGAGTGGGATTGACCGATAATGTAACCGAAGAAACCACTTTGGCACTCTTTGGATGAAGGGTGGGACTTACCAAGGGAAGGACTGGATTAGTCACTTTGGCACTTGTCAAAGGAGGAGTGGGATCGACCGGTAATAGAACCGGATCGACCACTTTGGTTTCATTCTCCAAAGGAAGAATGGGGTCGACGGGTGGAAATGGATCGACTTCTTTGGTGTCACTCTCTAACAGGAGAGTGGGATTGACCGAGGATGAAAACAGATCGACCACTTGGGTTACACTCCTTTGATGAAGAGCGGGGCTGATCGATGAAGGAGCTGGATCAACTACTGGGGTTTGTGGTTCAATCGAGGAGGAAGCTAGATTGACCACCTGATCAACCGGAATGATCAAGGATGGAATCGGATTGACCAATCCATCGACTAACAATGGGTTGGGGGAAAGCTTATGATAACCTTTTGGAAGTTGATGTTTTTCCAAAAGAGAAGAAGCCTCATCCATATGAGGACAAAGGTGAGAGTAATGATCACCTTTACATAACATGTAAGGGAACTTGATTGTTTTCTTCTTCTTACCAACCTTAACATCACTAGTTGATGGGGTATCATTGACACGACCGACAGAGGCCGATGACGTGGAGGACCACATTTCTAAGACCTGGGTAAGACCGGGGCAATCCCTTAGAAAGTGGTCACCCTTACAAAGGCTGCAAGGGAATTTGGGTTTTAGATTCTTCATTTTAATCTTGTTGATCTCATCAACACTCCCAGTACTATCAATAGTAATTGTTTTCTTAGAGCCAACATCGACTGTTGTTGGGGCCTTGGTCCTTTTCAGTATCTTCTTCTTCTTCTCTTTCTGTTTCTTCTTCTTCTGATCAACCTGGCTACTTTCTTTAGAGATTTCACTAGGCGAAGAAGGAAAAATTCAAGGAGACTTGATGGGTGAAGAAGGTGAAAATTTGACATGAGGTTGATGTGTGGGTGGTGTATCCAAAGCATTAGGTGCAACTGAAACATTGGGAGGATTCAGGATCACCGGAGTGGGGAACAACCAAACTGGTAGTCCAATAGTGAGTCCTGGAAGACTCAGTGTGGCAACATATGGAGGAACCGCTTCTCCTGGGGAACCTTATACTTTTCCTTCATTTGGAAACTTTGGG
>JASDQU010506026.1:38451-52345 GCA_032191745.1 Picea mariana | reverse complement strand
GATAGTTTTCAGTTCAACACATTTCTTTGTAATGGTGACATTTCCTTGTAATTGTGGGTTCTACACTTATGGGTCTATCTTCAAGCCCTACACAACATCCATTTGGATATTGGTAGCCTTGCGTATATTACAAGTGGATTATTTTGGAATTTTTCATTTCAGTACATCTTCTTGTACTTCCATGATCGTTTTGGTGCTCCAAACAGTGTTTAATTGGCTTGCCATTATCAAACTGTAGAGGGAGTCAAAGTTTGATGGCATAATGCATAGTTCTCAAAAATACCTTTCCAATGGGCTCTGACATGCCTAAAATGGATATCGTATTCCAAAGTTACGACCCCAGGAAGTTAATGTACTGACTTACCCCAATGTTGCCCACATGACTTTTGGTGCTTCATCTCCTGGGGTTAGGTTTTTGCATGTTTAGGGTTTTGGCATTCATTTTTATCATAAAAATGCATTAAGAGATTCATTGTAATCATATTCTTGTGAATGAGCGTAGCCGTCACATATCTTCTCATAGATAAAGATGTCGCCATTCTGGCGAGTCTTGCACTCTGTATTTTTACAGTCTCTCTAAATTTCCTTTGTTAATAGAAATCATGTATTGTTTTATTTCTCTATTTTTGGCAATTTTTATGTGTATTTCATTGTAATATCTCTTCTTTCATTTCATTCCAAAAATAATATGGATCAGTGGTATCAAAGAAAGATGATCTTGATCATTTTTTCCAATGCATGTCCCTCACAAGGTTCGAGTACAACAAGTTGGGTCTCGAGCTAGTCTCTCCTGAGGACAATCTCTCTCGCATGCCCAAGAAACTATCAATGGACACATAAAATAAAAATGGTCGAGCAAAAGATTATATTAACATGTTGCTTGAGAAAACTCTCGCATGATAGAGGGACAAAATGATGAATACTTTTTCCCACATCCTTCAACACCTGTTGATAGTAATAGGAACATCTTCATGAAACAACCAATTTGGAGGAACCTCTCCCTTCAAGGTACATTTTAATTTTTGTATTCTCATATTTGAAGGTCATATAGATGGAGATTCCTTAGAAAAATGGTTGAATCTAGTAGAAGTTTATTCCTTTGTTCACAATTTTTTCGACAGGGAAAAGATCACCTTTGCACTCCTCAAGGCTCTCCCCCACATCAAACATTGGTGGGAAATTTACTGGGAGAAAAGTTCCACAGAGGAATATGGAATATATGAGGTTGAACCTAATTGGTATTTCTTTTTGTAACAGTGAAGGAAGAATACTACAATGTTCATAACTATGAATACCAGTACATGAGATGGACCACACTGCGTAAAGAGAAGAGCTAGATAGTGTCAGAGTTCACAAATACTTTCCATACCTTTCACAGCAAGTCGGGTATAAAAGAATCTGAGTGGAATATGGTTCTAAAATACCATGGGGATCTGCATAGGTACATCTATATTCCAAACTGAAATGGATTTCCTAACCATATAATTATTGGGAGTTTCCTATCAATATGTTGTCAAAATCAAGAAGACATTCAGGCACTAGAAAAAATGGGATTTCAGGTATGCAAATCGACAACAACCAAAGAATGGTAAAGACATACCTAACCAAAATCCTTGTGACAACCAATCCAATACACAAGAAAATAAGGGTAAAGTAAAGACAAAGAATCACATTGGGAAGTGGTGCACTTCACAAAATACCCTGGCACAACACTGAGGAATGTTGGTCGAAATAGTTATTAGTGTTTGAGGTCAAAGATAAGACTTTGAACCCTCATTGAGAATATGATCCAGAAAAGATTGAAAATAGATATATCATTGACACAAACCCTATTTCTACTGTGATGACTACAACAATTCAACCAGAAGAACCAGTGGATCCTAAAGAGGGGGAGTGCCTCTTCCATTCACATATGTGCATAAAGGGGACCCCATTGAATTTCATTGTTGATAGAGGTAGCCAGAAGAAACTCATATTAGTTGAGGTCATCAAACACTTGGGTTTATCAACGACACCACACCCCATACAACATCGAGTGACTTCACCAGGTCTGAGATCTTTATGTGAGTTAGCACTTGCACCTGTCCTATGGCATCCAACCCTTGAAGGATGAGGTAGTGTGTAACATTGGCCCTGTTGATGTATGTGATGTTGTTTTGGATTGTGTAAATGTCATGTTGTTTATTATTCTAGACCCCGTAGTGTCATTATTACTCTAGGGGGTCATCTCTATAGGATACTAGAGGTAGTTTCGACTACTATTCCACAAAAATAGTGCCTCAAGGTAATCTCTCATACTGAAAAATTCATCATTTTCACAGTCTACTCAAAGGATGCACACACTGACACTACAAACACTATATCCTCAACACCTTCTATCCAACAAAAGAAGAGAAAGAAGAGAAAGAAGATATTGTTTCTTCACCTAAAATGGTACCTACATAATGTCATGTCAATCCCAGAGAAAATAGGTTGGTCGAATAGATTCAACCCCGCTAGCAACAGGTTCGTGAAAGCCTTCCATAGACCAAGGAATGCAACTTATCCAACAAGGCACACAACTCACCAAGATTCAAATTCAGAAAATGATTTCCCTTCTTCCTCAAGCACTCAACGCAATGGAGACCATTTCTTCCTAAGTGGGGAGGATTGATATAGGTAGATATTGGTGGGAACCCACCTGATCCAAATTCCAACTGGCTCATCTTGACAGTGTTCAGTTCAACACATTTCTCTGTAATGGGGAGATTTATTTGTAATTATGGGTTCTGCAGTTACAAGGCTATCCTGAAGCCCTACATAGAATCCAGGTAGATATTGGTGGCCATCCACCAATTCCAACTGGATTATTTTGGAATTTTTCATGTCAATATATCTTTTGTACTTCCAGGGTTGTTTTGGGACTTTAAACAGTGTTTTCTTAGATTTCCATAGTCAAAATGTAGAAGGAGACAGAGTTTGACAACATAATGAGCAGTTTTGAAAAATACCTTTCCAATGGACTATCATGCACCTAAAATGAATATCCTATGAAAAAGTTATGACCCTTGGAAGTTAATGTACTAACTTACCCCAATGGTTCCTACATGAATTTTGGCGTTTCATCTCCTAGGGTTAGGTTTTTGGATGTATAGGGATTTGATAGTCATGTTTATCATAAAAAGGCCTTCAAAGCCTCATTGTAATCATATTCTTGTGAATGAGCATAGCAGTCACATCTCTTCTTAGAGATAAAGTTGCCACCATTCTAGAGAGTCTTGCACTCTGTAATTTTATAGTCATAGTACATCTCTTTCATTAATAGAGATCATGTATTGTTGTATTTCTCTGTTTCTGGAAATATTTATGTGTATTTAATTGTAATATATCTTCTTTCATTTCATACCAAAAATAATCTAGATCAATCTAGAAAGAAAACACGAAAATAACCCATGATGAAACTGGATAAATACTAAGGGGACTGGAATGGGGATGATGAAATAGGCCAAAATCCACTATTTCAAACCTGATTTCTACTATTCTCGGAGGAGGAAAAGTGACCCCAGATTAAAAAATGGAAAAATATTATTTACTTTACATTTTATAAACTCATCAAGACAAACAACTTTGGTTTAGCAAACATTTTCCAAAAGTGCAGAGATTGAGAGATAGCCAATTTTGTTAAAAATTCAAAGTCTAGAAAAATATGTGAACAAGGGGAAAATGGTCATTTCTAGATTGATGTGTTTTTTTAGTGGAGTATCATATTGAAAATATGAAAGTTGTTATGAATTTCTTGTCATTTTTATTATCTACAACTCATATAAAAGTTTCTCTAGTTCCTAAAATATTTGTTTCTGCAGTTGATTGAAGTTGGCATTTCAATAAAATTTCACCAGTGGAGAAAATGCACAAATGGGTTGAAAGAGAATTTTTCAGGAAGCCATAAATTTCATGTTAGAAATCAGATCAAGGAAAGAGTAAATTCATTGGAAAGATGATTCAGAGGAGAATTAACTGGAATTGTTTGAATTTGGAGAATTGTGATATAAATATTCATAAATTGAGCAGGAAAAAAGAGACATGTAACATTAATTGACAAAGTTTTATGATATGTATATTTCTAAAAAAAATGGTTGCACATTATAGAGAATAAAGAGATGGAATTTTTACCATAGTTACCTATATATGTCTTCTCAGTAGTCTCTAAATTGCACCATCTGAATCATTCTATAAGCAAAGTTATAACAAAAATGGTACAATGACCTGTAAATAAGATACCTTAGAACACATCCCCAAAAGACTTCATCCTCCCTTGAAATTAGGCCTTCTCTACTTCATATTTCCTCATAAATTTGACTTGTATCTCTTTGTTCATTAATAAAATTGTGTTTTGAAAAATAAATGTATAATGAGATGTATTTATACCCTTTATGTCACTTCCTTTTAACATTATGGCCGACATGTAGTTTCTTCTTCAATTCATATTGTCATTTAAAAAAATTCATTTCTTCTCAATCATGAGGATCCATGTGACGTGCCACATACCACCAGAAGCGGCATGACTTATACTATCCATCCATGGTTTTTTTATATGCATGTTTAATTTTCTTCATGTCTATCTACTTCGATCAACTGTGGTGTCCAAAATCCAATGACTAGGGTTGACATCAATGGCAACAACCAATCTTCCAACAATGTGGTCCATTTGAGATATTAGATAGAATAGGGCTAGTTGCATATATGATTTCATTTCCTGCTTCAGTGAATGTACATAATGTATTCCATGTTTCTTTTCTGAAAAAGTGTGTACATGATCCTAACCATGTAATTTATTAGCATTTAATTCAAGTGGAGCAAGAGGGAGACTTGTAGGCCCAACCAATGTGCATATTGGATAGAAATGTCACAATCCTCCACAATCGAGTTATAGAGATGGTGAAATTTCATTGGACTTGCTACATTCTTAAAAATTCTACTTAGGAGAATGAATATGCCATGCGGGTAAAGTACCCACAAATTTTTGAATAATTTTGAAATTTTGATTTCCTATTTTGTATATGCACTGAGGACGTTGCCAAAATAAGGGGGAGGAGAATGTAATATCCCATATTTGAGTCCCCATATTAAATAATGTATTTTTTTCATGTATGGAATGTCTTAATTCTGAAACTATTAAAATAGGCCATCATTCCTAGAAAATGTAATGTTTTGATCATTATTAATAATAAAATACATTGTTGACTGCTTGAAAGAAAATGAAAAGAGTTATAGGGGTCTATGATTCCATGAGAGAGGGGGATTGAGGGGATAACTATTTGTTTTATATTTTATTTACATTTTTTTTTTTTAATGGATAATATTAGTTACGTGAGCTTCTTGGGGGAAGGCCCTCTGGTTCTTTAATTCCAAGAAATATATAAACCCATGTTTGCGTTGTTTGGGTGTTGACACTCTTCATTTTGTTCTCTCTCTCCATTCACTCTTTAACCCATTCATCATTCCTCATTCATTTGGATCTTGGATTGGAAAATAAAAACGAATTGTTGGAGAGGATCCATTGCTTTGTTGGTTGTAATGATTGTTCGTGTATTTTATCCATGAATTAATGTCTTCATGTCTAAGATGCAGTGGCATGTGTTAATTTTTTCTCACAGCTATGAATCCTTAGAGTCCCATTATGGATATTATTGACTAGATGCACTGGAGAACTATAAGGAGGTGGACATCCCAAGGTACTATGTGGCAGAGAAGAGGGTCCATTCTCTTGGGTTGTGCAAAATGGAGAGAAGAGAGTTGGTGTACTTTGGATTGATGTGTGTTAAGAATCCTCGGAGATATTGAGTGATGACTAGTTTGAGGAGATGAGTTACACCCTGTAACCATCCATCGGGATTCATAGCCTTGGCTCTAGGGTGACATTACTTTTAAGACTTTGAAGAAAAATTTCTACGGTTGGATGGAACGTCCTTGGTCTGTAGCCAATTGGTTATTTGTTTCATTAAATATTTTGCATAATTAGGGTGCATAAACATATCAATTCAGTATAGGAATGGATGTTCAATATATGGAAGATGGAGAGAGAGCATTCAATCATGATAAAGAGGCCAAAGGAAAAAATATCAGTGTTGGTAATCCAGAAACAATATCAAATGGAAAAAAGGGAAAAGGGCGGAAACAAACATCAATAGAATGTGGGAAGCCTACAAATACAACGACAAACCTACAAAGAAGACAATGTGCAGTGGCACAGGCCCCCACCCCCTCTTCTCTCCTATTAGGGTTGCATGATCTCTCGGTCTAGGATCGATTTCAAAGACCTGAGTCAAATTGACTCGTCAACTCCCTCTTGGAACCCGATAAAATTTATCACAGGTCCCCTTTCTTTCAAAGTGCAAGTCCTCTTAACCCCGCAACTCTCTTCTTGGACCTTTGAAGAAATTTTGAAGCAACACTTAGCTATTCATGCCAGGCCTTTTCTATCATGTGACCTCGGGCTATGTCTCAGGGCTCAACCATGAGAATTCCTTCGGGCTTCAGGCTTCGGCGCTTTCCATGAAATCCAACTCTCACGTTCCCAAACTCTAAATCGACGAACTCAAATGGCGTGAGGATCAACGACCCTCGTACTTCCTTCCAATCGGTGGTTCTGATATATTCAGACTCTGACCTTTGGGTGTCTCTCAATATCCTCCTCTGATATCTCCCAGTGTATTACTCCTCCGAAAGGTCTGGATTTCTTCCAAGCATCCCTTCCATATCCAACAGTCTGGATTCAAACCTCTCTTCGTGACTTCATGAAGATCTTTGTTTACCCTTGGAAAACCTCTCGAAGATCCTACTCCCATATCTCCTAATCTTTTGCCACCTGTCACGTCCCGACGATGGATGATTTCACGGTATTTAGGACCTCGCCAAGTCCTCGACCTTCTTTCACACTTAGCACAATTTCTTCCAGATACTTAGACTCTTTTGGCCCTTCTTCTGCACTCCTTGCAGAGTTCTGCACAAATTCTTATGTGAATTTACTCTGCTTGAACCCTTTGAGGTTCTCAGTTCCTTTGCGTTCTTCAGTGGACCTTCTGGTGCCCTCCTGGAAACTTAACACCCTTCCTCATGATATTGTAAGATGAACTTACTCTATCTGTGGCACACTCCTTGCACTCAGCTAAGCCTTTCGACAGCTTCTCTTTGATCCCTTCTAGAAGTCCTAGGGCATCTCCTTTACTTTGTTGATTCACTCTTGCAAAGCCTTCTTTCCTCAGAGTATTTAGCAACCCTGGGGTTCTCTTAGCACTTACAACACTCCAAAATGTGTTTCTCTTATGCGTACTCATACGTTATCTATGCCCTCTTAGCAGAGTATCACGGATTATTTGGTAACTCTGCATTGTTCTTCCTCTTGAACAATATTTCTTCTCAAGGTATTCAAAAACCTTGAAATTTTCCTCTGATTCTATGAATTATCCTGGTGCTCCCTCCTGGAAGCTTCTCTTCTAAATCAAACAAGTTCAGAAATGCACTCCTTGCGTCGGCTCACAGAGTTTCAACCCTCTATTGCACACTCCTTGCACTTAGCCTCAATAACCAGAATTTATCCAACACACTCACAGATAGAATATTACAGTTCTATCACTGCAGATGATTTCTAACATACATCCACATCATACATGCATACAAATGTAATTCATAACTAAACATCCATTACACAGAAATTGGTAAACAGGAAAATATGTTACTTTCTATTAATGGTGGAATTCCCATTACAATATGTGAGTCTGGACTACAAATGAGTCTCGGTTCTCAACTCTCCTCTATTGTATATGCTCTACTGGCAACAATACAAGAGTTTATACAAGAGGGGCTCGATGTGCTTACCTTCAAGCTAAGCTAGTGGTGACTAATCACCATTCAAAATGCCTAAATAATGAGGCGGATTACAATGATGGAAATCTGATATAAAGTAGATGCAGATCCCTCCTACCATCAACCACTTAATGGAGACCTCATCTACAGCTTGTGCGAAGGCACAACTCGGCTCTACCAACCTATCAACATTAATTTCCTTAATCAAGATTTATATTCTCGAAGAAAAAATGAGAGGGTGACGCATCTCCCTTCCTTGAATGTGCACGATTCATGTTAATCAACTGGTGTGTGATAAGGTGGAGTGATACTCTTGCATCATACTCCATGACTACAAAAATTCATGAGCTCCTTCTCATGAGTTTCCCAGCTTTGTTGAAATCCTCCTGGATCCCAAAATTTCTCCTCGAGATGTCAATTTTCTCCTCTGCTTTGCTTGTGCTTCTACATCTCCATATTCCCTATTTATCATGCAGGTGCTCCTTTGTCCATCTTATCCTTGTTGATGAGTTGTTCTGCTGACCTCAATATCATCCTCCTTATCTCCTCTACAACTTCTTCCAACTTTTTCATCGGTTGGTTCCTCTTGTGCAGTCTGCTCAGATGCAACTCTTCATATTGATCTATGGGAATATCATCCCAATCTCCCATGTTGATTTTATCTCTTGTGACTATGATTGGCCACTTTGCTGCAGACTCCAATTCTGCAGTCTTTCCACTGAACTGTTTTTCAACTACCTCCTCTGACAGATTAACCCCTGTCAGTTCATCGATTGGTCTAGTTCCATATTCCTCTAGCTGAAATTTGTTTTGTCATGTTTCTTATGGCATGGCCATCTCATGGTAGCCACCTTCTGGTTCTAGACTGTCCAACCAAGCCTCCAGTTCCTTTAACTCCATCTCCCACTGAGTGAGTAACTCAACTAGGTGCTCCTATTATGGTGGGACAGACTTCAATGTCTTCTCCTTCTCCATGACAGTCTCATATTGTTGTCCTCTTGTTTTATCTGCAACTCCTATGCTAACCTATCCTCAACTTCTTGGAAGGAATATCTCAACTCCTCCAATGACTAGAACGCTCCTTTGATCTCTCTCCCCGGTGATGGAATTTTCTAACTTGTTATCATCTTCATTCATGTGGCTTGTAGTTCCACAGGAATCTTCATATGGATGAGGCTTTCTTTCTCCTCTCCATCTGTCAACACCCCTTGTTGACGTGAATTCTCATCTAAGCTCATCTCTTCTCCTTTTCTCACTTGGAAAATCAGGATGTCTCTTCTTCCCTTTTGGAAGTTTACGAGATCAACTGATTCCTTCTCATTTCCCACCTGGAAACGTATGAGACCTATACCAGATCTCTTTCCCTCACCACCGATATTTTCGACATATTTCAACCACCTTTTCAATGCCTATTTCTGCCTCCTAGCCAACAACTTCTGAATAGGCCACTTAGTTGTCCTTTTCAAAGGCCACTCATATCTCAAGTGTACCTTTGCTTCTTGTTTCATCCTAAATGCTAGAGTCTCTCTCTTTGCTCGGATTTCACTGAAATCCTTCTCCATATCTACTTTGATTTTCTGTGGGAATACTCCTCCTCAGCCATGCTCATGACTTCCAACAACCATATTGCTTCAACTACAACCCACCTGGTTGTTTATCATCTACTACACACCTTGCAACAGTCTCGACAGAGTGTCTCACTCTGTCTCCCTTTCCTACAGAAATAAATTATGCGCTCTAATACCACTTTGGCACACACCCCCTCCCCTCTCCTACAGGGATGTGTGACCTTCCGGTCTAGGATTGATTTCAAACACTTGAGTAGAATTGACTCACCAAATCCCTACTGGAACCCGATAAAATTTATCATAGGTCCCCCTTCCTTCAATTTGAGGGTCCTCTTAACCCCGCGACTCTCTTTTTGGCCCTTCGAAGAAATTTCATGGCGACACTTAGCTCTCCATGCTAGTCCCTTTCTATCACGTGACCTTGGGCTATGTCCCTGGGCTCAACCAAAAGAATCACTTTGGGCTCTAGGATTTGCCTCTTTCCATGACAACCAATTCTCACATTCCCAAAATCTGAATAGGAGAACTCAAACAACATGAATATCAACGGTCCCCTTCCTTCCTTCTGATCGATGGGTGTGATATATTCAGACACCATCCTTCAAGATTCTCTCAGTATCCTCCTCCGATATCTCCTAGATTACTAATCCTCTGAAAGGTGTGGATCGATTCCACACGTCCCTTCTAGATCCAACAGTCTGGCTTAAAAACGCTCTTCACGACTTCAAAAAGATATTTGTTTCTCTTGGCAAACCTTCTGGAGCTCCAAATCCCATATCTCCTAATATCTTTCCACCTATCTCATCCCGACTATGGATGATTTCACAGTCTTCAGGACTTCAGCAAGTCCTCAACCTTCTTTCACACTTAGCGCAATTTCTTCTCGAGACTTAGACAGTTCTCGGCCTTCTTCTGCACTCCTTGTAGAGTTCTGCGCAAATTCTTCTATGACTTTTCTCGACTTTAACCCTTCGAGGTTCTCAGTTCCTATGCATCCTTTAGTGGACTTTCTAGTGCCCTCCTGGTCACTTTATTCCCTTCCTCATGAGCTTGTAAAATAAACTTATTGTATCCTTGGTGCACTACTTTCACTCAGCTAAGCCTTTCATGGCTTCTCCCTGAGCCCTTCCAGAATTATTAAGGCATCTCCTTTCCTTTTTCGATGCACTCTTAAAAATCCTTCCTTCCTCAGAGTATTCAGCAACCCTAGGGTTATCTCAGCACTTCCAATAGTGTAGAATTTGTTGCTCTTACGCATACTCATACTTGCTCTATGCCCTCCTGGAAGATTATTACAAAGTATTTAGTAACTCTCTGTTCTACTTCCTTCTACATAGTCTTTCTTCCCAAGGTATTCAACCACCTTGAAATTTCCCTGTGAGTCTATGAATTATCCTAGTCTTCCCTCTTGGAAGCTTCTCTTCTAACTCAAACGCATTCAGGAACTCACTCCTTGCGTCAACTCACAGAGTTTCCACCCTCTGTCGCGCACTCCTTTCACTTAGCCTTGAGAACCAGACTTAATCCAACACACTCATAGATATAATATTATAGTTTTATTCCTACAGACGATTTCTAACATGCATATACAACATACACGCATAAGAATGACATTCATAGCTAAACATCCATTACATAGAAATTGGAAAACAAGAAAATATGTTAATTTCTATTAATGGTGGAATGCCCATTACAATATGTGAGTCTGGACTACAACTAAGTCTTGGTTTTCAACTCTCCTCTGTTGTTTATGCTCTACTAGAAACAATACAAGAGGGGCTCGATGAGCATCCCTCAAAGATAATCTAGTGGTGTCTAATCACCATTCAAAATGCTTGACTAATGAGGCAAATTACAATGATGGAAATCTGATCTGAATTGGTTGTAGATCCCTCCTAGCATCAACCACTTAATGGCAACCTCATATACAACTTGTGCGAAGGCACAACTTGGCTCTACCAACCTAATTGCCTTAATCACGATTTAGATTCTCTAAGGAAAAAAGAGAGGGAGACACCTCTCCCTTCCTTGAATGCACACCATTCATGCTAATCAATTGGCATGTGATGAGGTGGATAGATGCTCTTTCATAACAAGGATGATAAGAGAAAAAAATCAAATAAACTCTCAAGTGATTCAAAGCCTAAATCAGTTGCAAAGGAAAACAAAGAATAGGTCAACCTAAAGACGACATAGATAGGGAAGATATCATGAAAGAAGAGATAACTATAGAAGTGAGGGTCATTTGAAAAGTGTTAGAAAAACTCATAGACACCACTCACCTTAAGAAGATTGGATAATTTTCATTACTTTGAAAATAGGGTGTCGAAGAATATTCATTTCTCGATACTATTGGAACTGATCATTCAGAGTTAAAAATATTTTGGAAGTTTCACTACTCCGAAAAGAGGGTATAGAAGAGCATTCCCTTCTCCATACAATGATAACTTATCATTCTAAGTTTATAATATTATGGAAGTCTCACTGCTTTGAAAAAAGGGTATCAAAGAACATTCACTTCTCGATACCATCAAAACGTTTCACTCGGAGTTTAGAAGATTGGGTAAGTTTCAATACTCTGAAAATAGGGTATAAAATAATATTCCCTTTCAATATCATTGGAACTCTTCTAAATGATATCTTCGGAAAAAAAAAAATCTAAAATAACATCTCCACAAGCTCTAATGGCTGAGAATGGCCCCGACTGATCTAACGACTCTTGTTATTTTTTTCTCATGTCATTTGATTCCTTCCTTCATACTCAACCTCATGCCCGAATACAATTCCTTTTTGACACTTCCTTCCTGAAGGCCTTTCGAGAATGCTTTACTCTGATCCTCTGTGACTCAATATTGACCATTGGATTTCTAGGTAGAATTAGTCTAGTTCGTCGATCCATGAAACTTCACAACCACTATGAACACATAGGAATTTGAACTCCAAGGAAAAATTCAAATCTACAACTGCATATCAACACTATAAATCACTTATCTGACTACTCTAAACACTTAAAATCAAAATATGCTCATAATTGGGGGTTTTACTTCTATTCTTCTCTGTTTCGCCCCCCAAATTAGTAAGAGACAAATATGCAAAAACGAATTTGAAAAATTCACAAATGTTATGGCCCATACTAGTCTGGTGTTGAACCAAAATCTTTGATACAAATATGTATCATGTACAGGTGATATTATTTTCATCCCCAATGTTGGATTGGTGATCTCCCCCTTTTTCCCAAGGAGTCTTCTCTCTTGGATTCATCTTTAGCAGGTTAGTCTTGCTGATTTTTATTTGGGCTATTTATGTTGACATGTTTGAATCCTTTCTTTCTCTGATCAGACTTATCTTTCTTCTTATCCTTCCAATATTTATGCAAAGACTCTCTTATGTTTCCTCGCTCATACAGGTAATTAGCCTTATTTATAATCTATGATACTTTCCCTTTCCTTTCTCATACAAGTACTTAGCGCGAAATCATTATGGGACCATAACCCATAGGTGCCAATATCGAAACATGGCTCTCATATAATCTATAATGTACCAAACTACCCATAGGTTGGGCACACTACTACAAATCTCACTTCTAAACTTATTTCTAATTCTAATAAATATTTAATTAATAAAGAGGCATGAAATATTCACATGCAGAGATCAAGACTCAAGCTACACAACATAAAATGAATGAATATAATTCCATACATAGCAATAAACATCAAGAATGCATAGTATAAACATGAATCAATGGAAATAAATATGTAGGTAAATGAAACCATGAAGGAGGGAACTTATCTTTAATGAAACAAATCACCAAATAGTTGCAAACCAAGGACATTCCACCCAATTGTAGAAATTGTTGTTCCAACTCTCAATAATGACGTCACCCCCGAGCCATGGCTATGAATCCACAAGGATGGTTCCAGGGTGTCACTCAGCTCTCGAAACTAGTCAATACTCCAACTCTCCCAGGATTATCAACACACAACAATCCAAAGTACACCAACTCTCCTCTCTATCTTACACAACCCAAGAGAATGGACCACCTTCTTAGCCACACAGTCCCTCAGGTTGTGCACCTCCTTCTAGAGATCTAGTGCATCTAGTTAAGACTCTCCATGCTGGGACTCTCAAGATTCACAATTTTGAGAAACAATTAAGACATGCCAATGCATCTCGAACATGTAGGCATTAATTCATGGATGAAATAAACCAACATTCATTACAACCAAGAAAACAATCGCTCTTGTCCAACAATTTCATTTTATTTTCCAAGACAAGATCCAAATGAATGAGGAATGATGAATGGGTGAAAGAGTGAATGGAGAGAGAGAACATAATTAAGAGTGTGTACCCCCAAACAACGCAAATATGGGTTTATATATTTCTTCGAATTAAGGAACCACATGGATTTCCCTCAAGAAGCTCATGTAACTGATAGTGTCCATTAAAACCAAAATCGGTTAATAAAATATAAAATAAATACT